>JAUUDZ010458381.1:0-23565 GCA_032361705.1 Panulirus versicolor | reverse complement strand
TGGGAGCAGCTGAGTGAGTGTGTCAGCAGCTTTTGTGAGAGACTGGGTATTCATTATGGGTGATTTAAATGTGAAGGTTAGTAATGTAGCAGTTGAGAGTATAACTGGTGTACATGGGGTATTCAGTGTTGGGAAGAGAAATGAAGAACTTGTGGATTCGTGTGCTGAAAAAAGACTAGTGACTGAGAATACCAGGTTTGAAAAGAGAAGGTGAAGATTTGTAGAGGTTTTCAAGAAAGAAGAGAGAATGCTGGGGAGAAGAGAGTGGTGAAAGTAAGTGAGCTTGGAAAGGAGACCTGTGTGAAAAAGTGCCAGGAAGGATTGATTGTAGAATGGCAAAAGACGAGAGCAAATGACGTGAGAGGAGTAGGTGAGGAATGGGATGTATTTAGGGAAGCAGTGATGGCATGTGCAAAAGTTGCATGTGGCATGAGAAAGGTGGGAGGTGGGCAGATATGAAAGGGTAGTGAGTGGTGGGATGATGAAGTAAAGTTGTTAGTGACAGAGAAAAGAGAGGCATTTGGACAATACTTACATGGAAGGAGTGCAAATCACTAGGAGATGTATAAAAGAAAGCTGCAGAAGGTCAAGAGGAAGGAGCAAGGGTTGAAAAAGAGGGCAAATGAGAGTTTGGGTGAGAGTATCATTAAATAGGCGTATTAATTTATCTACTATACATAATTGCTGTTTCCCATGTCAGCAAGGTACCACCAGGAAACAGACGACACAGGTATATATGTTTATATATCATCCCTGAGGGTAGGAGAGAAAGAATACTTCCCATGTACTCCCTTTGTGTCATAGAAGGCAACTGAAAGGGGTTGGAGCAGGCGGCTGGAAATCCTCCCTTCCTGTTTTACTTTTCCAAAAGAAGGGACAGAGACATGGGCCGAGTGAGAATCTTTCCCTCTGAGGCTCAGCCATTTGTTCTTGATACTACCTCGCTAAGGCAGGAAATGGCAAATATGTATGAAAAAATGTACATACATGTGTGTGTGTGTGTGTGTGAGTATCATTTCATTAAGTGAGATATATGGCAGTTCCAACAAGATGTGAGTAAATGTTCCCACTTCGTAATAGAGCATGAATTTCAGGGGTCTGTCCTCCTACAACAAAAAATTTCCTAATGCTGCGTCTCATGAAAATTCAGTGTTGCCTATCTAACTGTTAACTTAGTCTCATATACACTTATAATAAATTTGCAAACAAAAATATGCAATCTTATCAAAGCTGAATAGTCTCTTACCTCATGATTACTCATCTTACTAGTCTTTATCACAGCCATTACATAGCCTAAAAATCTGTGGTAGGTCTATCAAGCCTTGACTAAATTGTACCTCCCAAATAACACAAGCTCAAGGGATTCCACGTACACCAACTTAAAATCTTCAATAGTTGTATCTCTCTTGTAACTTTTATACGGTTTACTGTTACACAAGACTAGAACTAAACTTTGTTTTATCATTCCACATTCATTCATACTATAAAGACAGAATGGAACTTTTAACTTTCATTAAATTAAATGTAGAGAAACCACCACATTGTAAAAGAAGAAGCCAAGCACTTTATCATGCTGAAATTAAGTTCTGCAAGCACTGCATCATCCTTACCGTCTGGATAACATGGAAGTCACTAGAACCCATTTGTTGAGTTTGGGTTCATACCGCTCCATGGAGTTGAGGGAAGAGGAACCATCGTTGCCTCCTAGTGCATACAGGAACCCATCGATTTCAACCACTTCATGTGTTGACCTATCAAGCAGGAAGCTGGATTAGTGCACATCCATTTATGAGTCATTTAATACTGCAGTTAAGCAATCAAAAGGTTTTTTGGAGTATAAGAACAAAGTGATTTCAACTACTGCACTGTATAGTGACTTTCTGGGGAAGCTATAAGGAGAAGGATCAATCAAACATGAAACAAATCCAACATTTTCCTCCTAAGTATGCAGAAGTCTTTCAATAACCATTGCCACTTAAAATGAAATACCCAAATCTCCATATAAAGGCAAACATTTGGAAAAACCATAATTTCATAAAGGTGGTGCTGCTTATATCTAATGGCGGACTTAGATGGTTTAATAGTTACTTTCTAAGCAGTTTTCACTCAGTGATGCATTCAACAAGCGGTGTTAGCATTCCTAATCTAAAGTATTGGTATAAACAAATACAGCTACTATACTTTAGTCATTCTGTGAATGTAAATGTGATTTCAAGAAGGTATCTTACTCTTTAGCTTATTCTGAAAAAACATTATGATGCTTTGTTTGAGTAAAAGATGTAACTTTGATGCAATAATTAGGAAAAAGTATACCAGGTCCTAAGAATAACAAATATCATTATAGAAAAGCTTGTAAAAAGGAGTCAAAAGATCATTTAAGGATACTGGGATAAAGAATCACAAGAAAATCATAAATGAAGGAAAAGGCAAAAGTGGAATTAAAGGGTATTTGTGCAAGCACTTGAAACTGTAAAGCATAGAAAATTTATCAGTCCAAAGCAAAACTAAGTTTATGAAAACCAAAAAGTTTAAAACATTCCCTTAAGGATCCTAAAATGTATTTATGGATTACTCCTTTTTCAAACCCTACGAGTTCCACTAGTCAGCTGTGGATATGGGTTGCAGGTGTACAAACTTGGGTGAGACAATGCTTCAATGCCAACCCAGCACTTTGCATAACTGTCACAGTTAAACCAAGGTCACATGGCATCAGCAATTTCAGCATCCAAGACAGAAGACATGCATCATATGTAACATACGTGTTCTGCAGCTTACCTTCGGGAATGCATGGCTGTGATTGGTTCCCAGGTGTTCCTTCTTGGGTTGAACCTCTCAGCAGATGACATACACATAGTGCCATCATTGCCACCAATACAATAAAGCATTCCACCTAATATAGAGGCCCCACAGCTGCTTCTTCTGCTCATCATAGGTGGAACAGACATCCATTTGCCAACTCGTGGGTCCAGCCGTTCTACTGTGCATTGGTAATTGGTCGAGTCAAAGCCTCCCAGGGCATAGATGCAGTTATCTGTTGGTATATGAAGGCACATCAATTAGATAAATAGGATGGATGAGAAAAGTTCTTAAACACCTTTTGGAGATTGATATGAGACCCTGAGCTAAAGGTACATCTATGCCAACATTACTCTTTTTCTTACTCCATGCTATGCATGCAATTGTACTTGTTTGTACATATGTTTATGATCATTATATTGACAGTAATATCTTCCATGTTCACAATAAAATGCAAGTGATGTGTGGAACAGAAATCATAATCTGATCCTAAAAAAGTTGTGAAACAAGATTGTTTTCATTCTATCTATTCAAGATTACCCAAGGACCTCTCTCCAACAAAGAGTCCTAGAGTTACCCAGAACCTCTATCTGGAAGTTACTGTAGCCCAAGGCTGCACTACTTCCAGTAGCAGAGAAATGTGGTCTCCTTTGGAGTTAAAAGTTCTTTTATAAGCCTGTACTCTCAATGATATACCCTTGCCGAAGCTGACTTTTCACTCATGGCATAATCTCAAGCAGGTACAGTACAGCAACACCAATCAAGGTCGTAATCCATATAAACATATGTCTTTATGAATAACCACTTATTTATACAGTATGGGGAGGGATACACTTGTGGGACCCCATCAAATGAGCTGTCTCTACCATCAGACAGCTTTTATACATTTTGCATACCACTAGCATCACAGCTGTTATCACTTAGTTTGTTCCAATCAATCACCACATTGACACTGAAGAAATGCTTCTTCACATACTTTTGAACAAGATTCTCTTTTACCTTCTTGTTTAGCTTTTGGTTGATCTGCCATTTCATCTCATAAAGAACTGTTCTAAGTAGACAGCATAAAACTGAATTAGAAACTTGAAGCTTGTGATCAAATAACTAATTACTCTTTTGTTTTCCATGGTGGGCAGATTTACAGTCCTTAGCCTCTCACTACAGGTCATGTCTCTTTATTTGGGAACCATTTTTGTTGCCCTCCTCTGCACCATCTTGGTCAAATCTTTTTACCTCTTTAAGTGTGGTAACTATGAATGAGAACACATTCATGTCATGTTTGTTTGAGGGTGCTGAAGAGGGTGTACTGCAATGATCTGGACATATGGATAGGATGATTAAGAGAATATACATGTCAGAACTGGATGGAGTTAGAAAATGGAGGAAAGCAAGGTGGTGGAAGGATGGAGTGGAAGATGCTTTGGAAGTTCAGGACCTGAACATGCAGGGGGTGGAAAGCATCAGAGGGACAGAGTAAAATGGAGAGATGTGATTTAGTTTAAAGTTCTGATGTGTCTAGTTTATACCAACAAAAATATGAAAAAAATTACTGAATACAAATTGATGGGAAAAATTAGTTCTGGGCAGCTTATTTTAATCAAAAGTATGATCCCTCTAAACTAACCTCTTTGACTGCAGAATCAAACCTTTAAAGGATTTTCAATCTTCTTATTTATATTTTATCTATTATACTTAGTCGCTGTCTCCAGTGTTAGCAAGGCAGCACAAGGAAACAGACGAAAGAATGGCCCAACCCACACACATACACATGTATATACATAAACGCCCACACACGCATATATACATACCTATACATTTCAACGTATACATACATATACATACACAGACATATACATATATGCACATGTACATAAAACATGCTGCCTTCATCCATTTACGCTGCCACCCCGATACACATGAAATGGCAACCCCTTCTCCCCGCACGCGCGCGAGGTAGCGCTAGGAAAAGATAACAAAGGCCACATTGGTTCACACTCAGTCTCTAGCTGTCATGGGTAATTATCATTATCATCATTATTATCATTATTATCATTATTTTTATTATTATTATTATCATTATTACTTATATTATTATCATTATTATTATTATGATCATTATCATTATTATTATAATTATTATTACTATCATCATCATTATTATTGTTATCATTATTACTATTATCATTATCATTATGATTATCATTTTTATCATTATTACTATACCATTTTCATCATTACTGATATTATAATCATTATCGTTAATCTTGCCCTCAACACCACTATTAGTACTACTGATATTAAAATGAGTTACTTTTCTATCTAATTTCTAGTTTTATTCATCGAAGACAGTAAACTCCTGTACCTACAATAAAGCCGTAACTCTCTACTTCACTAGTGACCAACTGTTCCTTATAATCAACCCATCTTTCTATCCTCTTACGCTTCAAGCGGAAATCATTGATAGAATCATGAGTTTTGAGAACCTCGATGTACTCACATATTTCTTTCATATCAATGACTTCAACGGCTGTTTACTCTCACCAAAGCTCTGATCCCACAAAGAAACTCTTAACCTCTTTCACAAGTCACTTCCACCACACACACACAATACTGAGCTGCATCTACCCCAATCTGTTCTTGATGTTCACTGTATAATTACGCCTTTACTACGGCCACAAGACTGCATACCGTATTCTTAAAGATAACTTTCTCCGTGACGAGCACAAGCAAATGCCGGACCCAAGACTCACATTCTTGAGACAGTATCCCACGTCTTTCACTATGAAAGTTTCGATGCGTCTATCTGTTCGATCTCTTACATTCCCATGATATCAACCTTGTTCGTTTGAAGAGACTTAACTATATGGCATTCATAACAACCACCAGAAAACGACAACTGCTCATTTAATCGTTCTATCAGCCCATGAACGTTTTATACAGTCTGTTATTTACTAAAGCTTTCTCGACGACTTTCTTTTTAACTGCAGCAATGTGGGATAAACGTGCTCTTGCCTTCTTACCTTCAACTTGTTTTTCTCTCAACGTTCCTAGTGACCTGGTTAGCAACGTTTCTCTCATACCTAGGAAAGGTAAGAACTATAAACGTTCCTCGTGACCTGGTTAGCAACGTTTCTCTCATACCTAGGAGAGGTAAGAACTATAAACGTTCCTCGTGACCTGGTTAGCAACGTTTCTCTCAGACGTAGGAAAGGTAAGAACTATAAACGTTCCTCGTGACCTGGTTAGCAACGTTTCTCTCAGTTTCTGTGACTCACGGAAGTCGATGTTTAAACTCTCGTTAGTTTCCACAAAAACATGAAAAACCCACATATGAAGGATTGCAGACGTCAGATGTTTATTAATGAGGGTTTTAATGTGAGGGGCAATTACTCCGGGCAGCGGTTGTAAGGGATTAACTGCTTGGCTGGCTGGCCTCACCAACCAAACTAGAGTGTGATTGGTGAGGCCACACACTTTTGTGGTTGGTGAAGCTACACACTTATGGGGTTTACATGAGCTTGTATGAGAAAAACAGACAACAGGAGGCCTGTGTCACACCTGCCAAGGTGTCATTTCCTGTTTAGAAGGTTGGCTCGTCTAACATGTTGCTGCGTTAGCAGGAAGTGGATAATAACTATGGACACTAAGAATTTTTGTATTTACCGTCGAGGTGATAGGATCTTTACGGTGGCCATCTATTTCATAACAGTAACATTGGAATTTCGATTAGAATGTTACTTGGATGAATGCACTGTAAGATTTGCAATGCACTGTCAGTAAAAATGCAAATACAAGACAGAAGATAATCATTACTGGTTTCATTTTCATTTTCTTATGTGCCTAAAATAGGAATGACAGGTGATAAGCTTGTGTCGAAATTATTATTTTCATAGATGTATTTCACTTGATACATTAGTTGAGATCTTTGTTGTTGACCATCTGTCTCATACTGCATCTTTTGCTGTACCTGTAGTCAACATCTGCCTCTGTCGGTATGATTTATGACCACTGGTCTGTTTGATCTACATCACACACTACTTTTATATACATGTCTTGTATAGAATCACTTCTGTGCTCGGTTTTTACCGCTCTTTTGCTAGAGAAAGTTAGCGAGCCAGGCCTATGATCTACGATCCTCATTTCTCATCCTTGTCTTAATCTAAACCGGTCGTGAAACGCATATTCCCTACGGATCCCTCGCTGCCGCATCTTTAGATTGCGTTTTCATCTCCTATTGCCCGTATATCTTCCTTCAGAGGTGGTGCAGCCGGACCATTAGTCTCTGTATCAATAGTGTCCCCTGGCCAGCTAGGCCGGCTGGCCGATTGGCTGGTTCTTGGCTGGTCGGTTGCCTGGCTGGCTCGTTGGGAGGTTGGATAGGATGGTTGGCGGAAGGATGCCTTAGTTAACTAGCCCGGATGGCTGGCTGGTTACCCAGCTGACTGACTCTTTGGCCGGCTGGCTGGCTGGTTACCCAGCTGACTGGCTCTTTGGCTGGCTGGCTGGTTACCCAGCTGACTGGCTCTTTGGCTGGCTGGCTGCAGTCTCATCTTCTCTAGCCGCTTTGCCACATAGGGTGCAAAGAATCTCCTGCCATCCGCCTAACTCAACATCTAATGAGACGGAGGGTTCAGACTGTAGTGGTTCCGGCCCCTCCCACGACCTTTCCCACTCTGTGAGACCTGCCTCTTCTTCTATTCACTATACCAAAATTAGTGATCTCTCTAGTAACTTCTCTTCCGTTGAACACCATCTGTCTAATACTTCTCTTAGTATGTCACTTCTCTCCGAGACCCAATTGTTTAATAATGTCATCAATAACTCCTTCTTCATATCCAACTATAACTTCCATTCAAAACTCCGGTTCAAGGTGATGTCTATGCTCTTTCCAGCATTAACGCACTTGTTGCTCGCCTCGAGAACCTTGAATCCCCAAACTTGGGTATTGTCTAACTCAAGGTCTGTCTTCCAACTTACTACATTTTTCCTTTGTTTCGCCCACTGCTCTCCTGAATATGTTCGCATCTATATACCTCAGTGTTGTACAGTTAGGTTCTGTAAAATAGTATCTGCTGGTTGAGTGAGCCTGATTGGATTTGACCGGTCTAGACCCCGTTTCTCACCAACGTGAGACGGAGAGTATTCCATTACTTAGAAAACAAATAGTCATTTTCCTATAGGGGCGATCATAGCCTAACTGTAAAGCCCCCGCCTGCCACGCAGGGGTCCCGGGTTCTATCCTGGCTGTTGGAGATTTGTATGTTATATGAAACTGCCCGTTCTAATGCAATATATATCTTTCTTTTCTTTCATACTATTCGCCATTTCCCGCATCAGCAAGGTAGCGTTAAGAACAGAGGACTGGGCCTTTGAGGGAATATCCTCACCTGGCCCCCTTCTCTGTTCCTTCTTTTGGAAAATTAATAAAAACATAAATGCCCATACATAAACACACGCAGACATATATATATATATATATATACATGTACATATTCATACTTGCCTGCCTTCATCTATTCCTGTCACTAACCTGCCCCACAGAAAACAGCTGTACATGGAAATTACTGTGTAATATTTTTGATATGCACTTTCTGTGAGATATACTCTTAATTCTAATTTGTAAATAAATAAGGTTTGTTTACACCTGGCAGGCAACTTCGTTCCATGAGTGCTGCGATATATTTGTGGGTGATGTAACAAGGCTTCTCTGTACTGTTACCTTCTTGCTTGTGTTGAAGCAAGATGGACTGCTGACAGTGACTGGACCTAAACCACTAACTGAGCACTTAATCTAAAAATAATATCATGTTTAAGTAATCTACTGGCCTCATAATGTTTTTTCTTATTTTTCAAAAAAAGATTTTTGAGATCCAGTACTTCATTGGTTTACTGGTTACGTTAGAACAATCAAATGTTATTAAGTACTTTCCAAATTATGTACTCCTAATATAAGTATCTAACTACAATCTGACATATGGTAGTCAATAAAGATACAAGACTGCAAGGTTGCTTTACAAACACAGTATAGTAATGCTTTATTTCATTATCATTACTCCATTCCCAATTTAATGGGGTGGATCAGGTACATACAGCCTCTTCAAAATCACACACATATATCCTCAACATGTGTTACAGTGAAATATGGACTTCTATACTCATAAAAGTGCCCCTTACTTTTTCACTTTACACCCCAGACTGATTCAACCGTTGAGAGCAACATTTCCATTCATATCACCCCATGCACAAAATTTTTCAATTGCATCCAATCCCCAATCATTCTATTAATATCTTCATCTTAAATATCTCTAGACTTCATCAATTCTTTCATCACATCTATCCATCTCTTTTATAGTCTACCTCCAATATTTGTGCCTTCTGACTTTCATCCATGTACCTTTCAAACAACTTACCATATATCCTTCTTGCACCTTCATTCTTCAATCTATCTAGCCTCATGATTACAACTATCTATCTATACTGTTCTTATTTTAGACCTATACACACTTAGACTTTACATCCATGCTACCCATCTAAATAACTGACACCCATTCCCATTGGGAACTCCTGCATGGAGGTGGCCATGGCAAAAGTCTCCATAGCTGGTGAATTCCAGTGCTGCTTCTTAGCCTTTATTGCTTCACCCTTAACAGGCCACTGGCAGAGGGCAACTCTGGTGCAGTTTTCAAAGGCTCCTACCTAATGTTCTTACTGTATGCTTCTACCTAATGTGTCAATCTAACATTTCAACTTACTACTACCTAATGCTCCAGCTTATGTTCCTACCTACCAACTACTTTTACCTAATGCTCCTGCTTACTTTACCTACCTAATACTTCTATCAATTGTTCCTACCATTCTGCCAAAAGGCAGGGTTGACCACAAGAAAAATCCAGAGTTATGAAGAATGAGTTGTGGGAGTGTGAGCTAAGTGTTGTCAAGAATTATGTATGACAAGGAGAGATTGTACGTTTGTGGGTAAGGCAGAAAGAAAAGACATGACCTGATAACCACTGAAATGTTGACTCACAACACAGCCATCACTAACCCTCCCAATACACAGGCAGGTAGTACAAGTAATGCACCTCTTTAGTGGGAGGCTACCAACCAAATTCTACCCACTAATATGTATATATTTGATCAGAAATGATTAATCATTGGTTAAATCAAGTAAATGTGAAAATGTTTTCAATTCCTACTTTCCTGAATGTACACCTTTATATGATTTTTCTTCTCTTTATCCTGTTTCCACATCTTGGTTTGCCATCAGTTATGGAGTTATAACAACATGTGTCAGGAGAAAACTACCTTTGAGGCAGACAGAATATTATCTAACAAGATATGCTCTCTTAATATCTTTCTATTTACCTCTTTTTCCTTTTTCATATTCAGTGGCACTCTAGAGTTGAGGAGTGCATGCCAATGAGATCCTGGATAGGATTTACAAAGGGAAGAGTGATCTGGATGTTAATCTGTTTCAGAATTTGATTGGGGTTTAAATTCTTGTTTTTGCACCTTTAGGCTAAACATAATTTGCATGAGTAGCCTTAACAGCATATCTTGTGAGAAGAAAACTTCCCCACCTCATTGCTTAAATAGATATGATTTATTTTTCATGGGATACTACTGAAATTTCAGAGAAACGTGATTCTTTTCTTTTTCATATTCACTGCATAGTTTTAGAATGTTGATTAGATTTTATTAGCATGGGGTAGTCAGAAAATATTCTAAAACATCATTAATAGATGTCAGATTTAATTTGTAATAGGACTTCTTCTTCTAGGTTTGTGTTATGGAGATGCCAGAAACTCCTTCAATCCTGGCAGTGTGTGTAAATAAAGATCTGAGGTGTTACATGGTGGGGCCACAACTGAACTCACTCACACCACTTACTGTGAGCCCTGAACTCTCTGTTGACTCCAGATTATGGTTAGAAAATTTTATTTCTTCACATCAAAGTAGGACAATGTTAAACTAGTAAATTTAATTTCTTGCTTGTCTATGAACCATAGAGGGCTGTTCTAGGAAGAACAATAGTCGACTGATGTAGATTCAGAAGAATCTCTTTTCCAAATATCATAATTTTTGTGGTTAAATGAAACCATAACCTACCAATCTGATTAGCTTATTGCAATAAATTTGTTGTGAGTTTTTTCTGTAACAAAGTATAATTCTTATTGAAAACTTACTCCACACCAATGAGACCATTCTCAATGAGTGCTTACAGCAAAATAAAGGATGTTGATTAGGGCCTTTTGTTGTGCCTCTTACAATTGCTAAGCTTTGCACAGGCAGCTCACATGATCATATATGTTAACATATGGCTTGGAATATTCCACTGAGCTACTAAATCACTATAAAGCTAAATCCACTGACCTGCAGTGTCCTAACCACCTTACAATTAATTCTTTTAGACAAACAGTCCATTCATGGGATGAATATCTAAACAAATAATTACAGGAATGCATAACCCAATGATTTTCCCAAATCGAGGTGTGTGAGGACTGACAAAATGAGTGATGATTCAGGGAGTGATTGTGTGCACAAAATATCAGTAGAGGTGGTATATATGGACAAGGTATTTGCTTTGAAAAATATCTGAGAAGGACAAGAAGAAAAACAGCTGACTTGGATGAAGAGAGTGTTTGATATGGTTGAAAGAGAGGCCTTGTGGAAGGTGCTGCTGATTTATGGGGAAATGGAAAATACTGAATGCACTGAGGTGTTTTTATCAGAAGAAGAATTGTATGTGAGTTGGGAAGGAAGGTATGAAAGGTTGGATGAAAGCAGGTCACAGATGTGTGATGTCACAGTGATGTTTAATCTGATTATAGATAGAGTGGTGAATATAAGGGTTGTAGATTGATGGGGAGTATCTGGTATGCTGGGATTAGAGAGGAGGGGAGAGGGGGTGGTAATGAGAGGCAAATCAGTAGCTGTTTGGAGATGATATGCTAAGTTTGATGATAAGAGTTTTTTATATAAATCTTTTGTTTGGAGAATAATGTCAGTAAAAACATAATATGAAGTAGTTGGTCACTGAATTATGCAGCATCTTGTATTTTATGCATATGATGGTAAAAAGTAAGCATATTAGTATAAAAATTATGTAGAACCAGGCTCAAAGCATAATTTTAGGACATGACTTCTGTTCTTAGCTTATGCAAATATCTACTTTCATAATACTATGCACTAAAATGACAAAGCACCAGCTATGATATTTCCAGCATATACTTTTTCTGATTTTTCCAATACAGTAAGATACATGGATGATTTATTGTGTTCTTGGAACTCATGAAATGCAAAGTCTGTTCATGCCTGAATAAATCATAACAGAACTTATACAGTAATACTTTAATTTTGATTACAGCTGTGATGGGTATACCATGGTAGTTTCCCAAATGGTGGATGAACATCATCTCTCCATCTATCGAGCAAGTCTCCTAATTGAACAGGGGCACGTTGAACTTTGTCACGAAGGACGCATCAAGACAAGTTCTCCACCAGTCTACTGGGATCTTTGGAATGGATTTGCAAGTATCTAATTTTTTTTGTAATTAACTATGTTTTTACAGAGCAAAATCACTTACGAGATCTTGAATGAAACCTTTGAGCACCTTACACTGACCTGGATATCACACACACAAACTGGACTGCTAGCTCAAACCCAACCCATTTGGGGCTGGCTGATAAATAGGTACCCAGTACAAGCCAGGGTGTGTGTATGTGTGTGAATCATGTAAATCATGTAAGTTCACAAACCCAGGAAGTGAAATTTGGTATCAATGCTGTATACACAATAGCTAGAGAGTGGATATGAGTGAATGAGACCATTTCCTTGTATTTTCCTGTCACCACCTTGCCAACATGGGAAACAGAATACAAGTATGAAAAAAAAAGATTAAAGTTTATGCCAGTTCAAAATGCTCCTTAATGTATTTTTCACTCTTATACCAGGTGACTACTGTAGTTTCAGCTGGCCATGTTGTCTCATACACCCTGTCAGGGAACCTGGTTGCTGAGTCACCACTGTATAAGGATCTCCGCTACCCCAACCCTACACTGCTAGCCCGAGGTCTTATTTTTGCATCTACCATTACATCTAGAACACTTTTATGTGAGTATTTATTGGTGAAATGATAGAGGTCAAAAAGTGAACCATAAATGTGTAGCAACTTCCACAAGGCCTCTCTGTTTTAACCCTGTAATATACTTTCTCCAGGTCCATATATGGCACATACAAACCCCGTCTCTTTCTCCAAGTATTCCTTACACAAATATTCCAAAGCAGACACCTGATTCACACATCCTCCACCAGTCCTTAAGTCACCCTGCTCCCCTCCTGCATGTACACTTGTGCAGTTGATGAAAAAGAAAATTTTTGGAACATTGCATTGTGATTTCATATGCCTTTGATGTACTCAGCAAGACCACTGCATAGAGTTAAAGAATATAGCAACTGGTCTATCTATCTATATCTCTGATGCCTATTCCCACCTGAAACTCCATAAGTAGTGAACTCCAGTGCTGCTTTTTAGCCTTCAGTGCCTCACCTGTAACAAACGACTGGTAGAGGGCAACTCTAATGCAGTGTTTGCAGAGGCTCCTACTTAATATTCCTACCCACTGCTACTATCAATATGATGTAATATGTACTCCCTGAAGATGAGTTGTTTCTGCATACCATATGCTTCCACACATACTGCATCTCTGCTGTACTATTCCAAATGATTTCTTCACTAGCTGTAGCATAAGAACACCACTTTATAAAAAGAACAGACTATTTTCATTATATATAGTTAATGCCTGGCAGTCTATTGGCACATGGATCGTGGACGGGACTATTGGCTGGTGGGTGAGAGCGTCTTGACAAGCTGGGTACAGAGAGGTCCACAGGCAGTTGGTAACACAAGTTGTATTAGAAAAAGTCAAGTCAAAGTTGAAAATGATAATATAACTCCAACAGAAGGAAGCATCAGTGATGAAGCAAGCAAAAATAATCTTTCATATTCTGAGGTATGGGCTAATATATTTTGTACTGTATATTAGAAACCTTTCAGTGTTATAGAGGTGGATGGTTTAAATTCATAATTTAATGTATTGGCTCGTTTTTATGAAATACCTGGAAATTTTGCTCCCTAATTGTTGATGATATAACCTATCCATAGTGGTTCTAAATCTGTTGGGCTTATTCTTGTATTCTGTATATATGCTTAAATTCTTAAATATAGCAATGAATATCCTTCTAGTCATTTGACTAGAGTTGGTTTCTCAGTTGATACCTCCACATGAGTGATCACCTAAGTGGGTTATTGGGCATAAATCAGTCCCAGATTGGAGCCTAATGTACCAACATTTATTATCTTTGTGAACATATCTAAACAAGATCAGAGATCTTGTTTAGATATGTTCATAAGAAAGTAACCTTTTAACAGTCTTACAAGACTTAATGTACTCATCAAACATATGCAAGGAAGTATATCTCTGTAACTGCATAAAGAGGTTAATCTCATCTCACACACTGTGACTCACATTACTATTGAAAAACACTGGATGTTTAAGGAGAATATGAAAATATGTATGTTTTAAAGAGTAGGAGTTTAAAGTAATTTTGTAGGTGAACAGCTATTGTTCATCTCAGTTAAACATATACATCCTCTCAGAAAATCTTACTTTTGCTTACTTTTCTATAGATTAGCAACATTTATAGGTCTTATGTACTGTACATTACAAGAACCCTGATAATTGCCCCTGATTTTCAGCCAGCTAGCAGTTGCATAGTGACACTAGCAAAGGTGCGGGTAGGAGCAACAATGTTGCTAGAGGTGACTGTGATAAACTACAGGCGAGGCCTTGTCTTCTGTGGTACCAGTCAAGGTAAGCAAGATGTCTTTAGAATTGCTTCCTCTGCAAGACAGTATAATTTTACAGGGGTTATTTTTTCCTTTGTGTGTCACACATTGACTTAGCATGTAGGTGCTTTCCACCCCATGATAAACTAGGGTGGAAAGCACCTACATGCTAAGTCAAAGAAACACTTCCTTTTGACCTCAATAAGTGACAAGGAGCACAAACCCCATCTAGTGAAAGCCTGTTTGTTTTCATTACCCCTTTCCCAATATATGTGTATCAAAGTTTACTGGCAAAAGTTAAGTCACATGTTATAGATAGGGTTGTACTTAAGTGGTTAGTAGATTGTTTACCTGGCCATAAACACTTAAGTGGTTAGTAGATTATTTACCTGGCCATAAACAAAGATTAGTGATTAAAAGCCAAGCCTAAGAATGGTTAGGTGTAAGAGGGGGTGTGCCTAGTTGCCAATCTTGGGATCATTTCTTTCTCATGCATATTAATGATAACAGAATGGGTTGTAATCCAAATTATAATCTTTTCTTGGTTATACTAAGCTGGGAAATACACTTAAAACAGAAACTGAACCTCTACTGTCTTAAAGTGACATAAATAAATTGATGGATAAGCTTACAGGTAGCAATTAAATTCTATCAAAAAGCGCAGTGTTATGTATTGTTAGTAAAAATGAGAAGGTAGACAATAGGATGAACTTTATTGTGCCACAAAGGTAAATGGGGAAAAAGACTTAGATGTAAAAATTTTTGGAGACCTAAAGCCAACAGTGCACTGATATAGTAACAAGGATCAACAAAACTTTTTATATCAGAAGAAGGGCTTGTGAATATAAATTCAAAGAAATCATTGTTACTCTTTACATTTCATTGGTGTGTCCAGGTTAGTCACCCTACTCGAACAAAGACATAGACAGAATGGAAAGATTGCATTGGTGAACTGCAGAGATCATTCACAGGCTGAGAAACAAATCCTTTGAGAGTTGACTAAATGACTCTAATCTATTTTGCTTAAAAAAAGAGAAAGTTAAGAAGTGATTTAATATGGATATTGAGAATTATCAAAGACTCGGATAATTTCGATTTAACAGGCTAAATAAACCTAGAATTGTCTGCTTAATTTGATTGGTTACAAACAAGTGGATAAATGGAATGATTCACCAGTTAAGAGTAGCTGAAAGCATCACCATAGGCACAATTACAAAAAGATTTAATAACCACTTCACTAACCTAACCTAACAAATAATGACTGACATTATTTGTGCCTCCTTAGTCAAGGGAAACATTTTAGGTCAATGACTGACATTATTTGTACCTCCTTAGTCAAGGGAAACTTTTACAAGCTTTTTGAATCATATCCATGGGCTGTTTGATTTTTTTTTTATATTCCTTTGTACAGTGGCAGCCATAAACATTTGTTATGGGGGACATATCAGCTTAATCACTACTCTTCTATATCATGAATTATTTCTATTTTTTCTTTTTGATGTCTCATGATTCATGAAACAGTCCATACTTGAAGTGTGTTGTACTGACCTGGATATTGATAATCATATATGAGGTGTGTTCCAAATGTTCTGCTTTCATGGGGATCAGTATCAGACTTCAAATGCAGACATACTAAAGCAGTAACCAAATAGTCATTAAGGATAGGTCCTTTCCAGTGATTTTTAAATAATCTTTCATATGACCTTTCTTCTTCAAGTGGGCATGCTTTCATATGCTCATAAGGCATGTCCTTGAACAAGAAAAATATGTTTGAAGGACTAATAGCCATTTTCCACTGAAGGCAGAACCCTGTAAGCATCCACATATTCTTCC
This sequence comes from Panulirus versicolor, assembly GCA_032361705.1. Taxonomy (NCBI): domain Eukaryota; kingdom Metazoa; phylum Arthropoda; class Malacostraca; order Decapoda; family Palinuridae; genus Panulirus; species Panulirus versicolor. Next base: position 7,087 of record JAUUDZ010458381.1, on the reverse strand, counting down.
CTCATGCCTTTTTGGGAAATCGTTTCCTGCATTATGTCAGCACCAGGGCCAAAACACAGACTCTAGTTGTCAGTGAATGATTTAAATGGATGGTCACTTGGTGCTACCTGATCTCTGTGGTATGACATAATAGGCCTGGACGGGTTGCTATACTGATGTTAGTCCTTGTGAATAAGCACCTCTTGGCCTTTTACATAGTATGGTGGTTGAAGAGGATAAATCCTCATAGATACACCTTACTGTTGGAGTAAACAAGTTAACAGCCCCACACAAGTGCTTTCTCAGATGCTCATTAGGCTCTATCTTGTAGAAAATTGTTTTTCCATGGTTCAGAGCCTAAATTTTTGTTCATTTATAGGTCATCTGCTTCTGTACAAGATCTTGACTGACGACAAGGCATCTGATCTAAAGATAAACTGGGCAGTTATGGAGTCTTATGTACCCTCTCTTTGTTTGTCTGTGACTTCCCGTCCAGTCTCAAGATTAGCAGCATACTTTCGAAACAGTGACATAGTTGTGGCTGTTTCTGACAGGGATGGAAATTGCTTTGTACTTTCTCTTCCAAATATTCATTTTGCATCAGAAGAATGATAAAGAATTGCTACCTCTATCATTAGGCTGTGAATTGTGCATGAGACATCGTCTTGCCTGAATAATACTGACCTCAGTTTTTGTAATAGTTTTCTAACTTTGTTCTATGAAATACTTAAATATATTTTGTAGATGAACAAAGTTTTAAAGAATGCAAGAATGTTAAGATATGACTTTGTGTTTGCATATCATCCCAGGTTTCATGATGAAGGAAATTATAAAGCTTTGTATTATGAACCCTTCCTATGCCTGCTTAATTCAGTTTTTTCATGACTTCTGTACCTCATTAATCCAAAGCAGATTCTTTTAAAAGAAATACAATGTTAATTATACATAGTTCTCCTTTTTCATTGTGGCATTTCTTTTTAGTGATTTTGTTAAGTCTTTTTAGTGATTTTGTTAAGTCTAAGTTTTACATTGATAAGTGTATAGTAAATTTCCTGAAATATCCTCGTTTATTGGCTAGTTTCCAAAACTATCATTTCCTTGTACAGTAAATCCCCATAGTTCTGCAGATTTTAGTTTTGTTTTATGACTTGAGCACCTTTTCAATGTGAGTAGTCAACCACTTCTCTCATGAAACTAATTGGGTTCATAAAGTATTTGCTATGAAAGTAAAATTAGGAAAATTGTAGAAAAACATAATGAATTCAGAGGCATACACAACACTGTAACACTATCTTTTTTTCTGAGGAAAAAATTATGAATTTGGAAGAGTACACAGAATTATAACACTATCTTTTTTACATACAGTCCTACACATCACAAATGTGTTTGCTCTTTTGGAGTGCAAATGTCCTTAGGTCTGGCAGCATTAAACTGCCTTACTATACCGCTACCTCACTCAGGTGACAAATCATTCTATTTCTGTGAATTGGGTTAGCTTTATTTCAAACAGTATTATGTTTTTATGGAAACTTCATATATTGTGATTATTTAGGGTACATTATGGGTTTAAAGTGTTGAAACTAATTGCTTTAGAATGTTACTCCTTTTATTCCATTAGTTTAAGTAACTGTAGTTTCATGAAGTAGAAGTTTCCCACAGAATGTAACTAAGAGTGTAAAATGGCAAACCCTCAGATGTTTACTGTATACCTAATATGTGTGATGACAACTTATAAGATCTTGCCTGTCAGAACTGTGGGTTGAGTTTCTGAGTGCCATTGTAGTTTTAGAGATATGTGGAAAATTTTTTACAGTATAATGATTTCATAGTATATCAGAACTATAACAAATAATGGAACTACAAGAAGAGGAATTCATAAAAAGTAGACTTGCAGCTTTTGGTATTGCATATAAGAGCTCTTGCACAAAATGCATTCAAGAGTGTAAAAGACTGGTGAAGAAGATGTTATGAGGATCAGACTGGTCTCCGGATTTTTTTCACTGAACACTGATTACTGCTCAATATAATTTTAATGGGAGAAAGGGGTGCTAATAATAAGTATTCTAGTGGGATCTGATACGACTAATATGTCCCTATCCTGAAGAAAATACGAAGCTATCTCCTTATATATTTATTATTCCATTCCCAGTTTACTGAGGTAAATCAGGTTCAGATTGCCTTCACAATATCACTAAGCTCCCCTTTTTATTCTTATATCATCAACCCATGTCCAGAGTGTTCAAATGAAACGTGAACTTCCAAACTCATAAAAGACATTCTTACTTTACACACTGGTTCATTTGTTTATTAAAACTAAGGTCTCCATTCATGCTACTTCTATAAACAAAATGCCTCTACTGAATCTGATCCTCAGTTATTTCCCAAAGTAATATGAAACACAATTATCTAAATATTTATGAAGACCAAGTTAATGTCTTGGATACTATTTCTAACTGAATGAGGTTACATCTCTATGAGTGATAATATTTTACCTAATAAAATTTTTTTGATGCATGACTAACCACCTCTGAAAATCCCACAGGTATTTCTTCATACCTTGCAACATGAGCGCTGATTTTGGAAAAATTATAGGTTCTTAAAATTCTTTTAGACAAGTATATGTAAAATTAGAAAACAGTTAATAATCTAGATTCTGGCTCCTTTGGTAGCTTTCAAGGCATAAAGGGTTAGCTAGTTTAGGGATCTGACAAGAAGTAACTAGCCTTACACACACTGTTGCAATTATCACCAAAGCAAACCTGTCTAGCCATAGGCTTAAACCTCTATATCTGGGTGCAGATTACAACCACTATAGTATGTCTCTTGAAAATGGAAATATTCTGCAGAGAAATTTATTTACAGTTTCTTTAATTACATAGATATCTGGGAGTAGATGTGGCAGTGGATGGAACCTTAGAGGCTGAAATGAATCATAGACTGGAAGGGGGTTGAGCCTCTGGATGTATGAAGGAAAAGTGGAAGGAGAGGTTAGTGTCTGTTAAGGCAAAGATATATTTCAGCCCCAGTGGATTTATCTGCTGATGCATGCACTCCCAGGTACATGAAGCTGTTAATGCACCTTTCTTTTTGCTTTCATTAGCCAGTAAACTGTCTCATTCCATCACTCTACATTTATTCATACATCTAAATCACACGTCCCAAATACCGTACACTTCACATGCCCATTTAAGTACTGTTTCTCTAAATACCTTCCACTCCTCATTTTTCATTTGCTCACTCAGGCCTCTTTTCTAATATTGCTCACTTACACTTTTTTGACATATTAGTCAATCCCCCTTTTCCAGAAACCACCACCAACTTTCATTCTTACTTCCACCAAGAAATGATGAGCCATTCCACCTGCCACCACTCTGATAATGTTTAAATCCAATAACCTCTCCTTTCCTTGCCTGTCAATAAGCACATAATTCAGTAATGTCCATTATACCCCCAACCCCAATCACCCATATATGCTGATGTATGCATCTTTTTTCCTTTTCAGCACACAATTTAACAAGCTTTTCCCATTTTCAAGTAAACTGGGACCTCATACCTTTAGTTGTCATATCACCCACCTTTGAATTCATATACCCTGGCACCAAAACTGCCCAACACTCCCTCATTTTCTCCTAAAAAAGCACTCCCTTCATCTTCACTTTTATACTATACTAGTAGGTGCACAAACACTAACAATCACCCATCTGTCATAGTCTGATTTCATTCTAATCCACAAAAATTTTTAATTCACTTATTCTCCATAACACTTTCCCACCTCTCCTTTTTCATAAGCGCCAATCCTTCCTCTCACTCTTTATCTGTCACCAACCTTGGTCTTTACCCCATGAGCATTTCTGAACCATTTGCCTCCTTTTCATCTCTTCTTTGTTTCCCTCAGAACAGAATATCCAGGTTTTTCAGCAAATTTAGCATGTTTGACTCCCTTCTTTCATCCTGCCTACAACCATGAAATTTTTATAACCCCAGTCATAGCCTTCAAGGGCATATTTTTGTTTAGCTCCCCTTCTTTTGTTCTTGTTTTTAGAAAATGAAAATTTCTTTAAATACTTTTTATCATTACAAATGATGTATGAAATGCAATTGCTCATTACACTATATCTGGCCATGTATTTTGTGGTTTACCTCTTGTACTTAAGATTTAGTTATGATACATTAGCTCTATATCTTGACCATTCTCTCTTCTACCATATGACAATAATATGGTATTGTAAGACTCATCTTTGTGCCTTTCCAATGGTTTCTTTACATGACATATCCTCCTACAATCTTTATTCCATATTTTCCTGATTTTAGTTTTACTGGGTAAAGTAATCCATCTCCAGTGCAATTATACGTTTTACCTATCCTGACCTCTGCAAACGTGGATCTCATACTTGAATTTTGGAACAAAGATGTGAGATCTTTCTCATACTTTGCAAATATTACCAAAAGTTTCAGAGTAACCTATATCATTTTGCAGGTTTGATCTCACAATAAGGGCCATACATGAAGGGAAAGCACTCATAGCCATATAATCATCTTAAACATCTGAAGATACTCAAGTGATTTATGACAGGTGGTAACAATATGATGTTACTGGACTCAGTGACCCTAGAAGTAGATAGAACTAAAGCCAAAATAAGTAATGAACCTTGATTGCAACTCCATTCCATTTCATTCAAAGTTCCCACTGCTCTACTTCTCAGAGTGTCATGCACAAATCTTAACATACATTCAATTTCACATAGCTTCAACCTTCATTATCTGTTCTGACATTCCATTCACCCTTGAGAATCCACATGCAAGCTTCAACCCTCATTATCTGTTCTGACATTCCATTCACCCTTGAGAATCCACATGCAAATTTTTTGAGGGGTCAACAACCAACCCCCTGAAGTAGACTTACTATCCTGTGTATGATACTGTAATGAAAATATTATTTTCAAACTGAATGAACCTGAACTGAGTAAGCTGGTATGCATGAAATGTTGACTACAGTTTTCTTTATTGTTGGAGACATGAAAACTGTTGTAAAAATGTTTGTTACATTATCCAGCACATATGATTACATTGTTGTATACTGTACTGGATTTTATGGATGCTTTTTCATATTACATTATTTTTACTTCATGGTATAATATAATGAAATAGTCAAGCAGTTTGACATGTTATGAACGTTGTTTTCTTTCATTCGTTAGATTTCTTCACATACTTTTTATGTATTTTTGTGACATTAAAAGGCTTTTTCAATCAGCAAGACTAATGAAGGATTTCAAATAACATAAAGTTAAGTTTTGCTAAAGGCATACTTTAACTCTGAATCACACCAAACTGAAGGAAATCTTTTTAGTGTGAATTGACATTCAGCAGGTTGTAGGGATTCCTGCTTAGACATGACTGTCTTGCATAAATCGTCAGCCATAAACCGAAGTGCTACAATGAATTTATTTCCAACTGCCTCTAGTTATTATCTCATTAGCTTGACAGTTGTAAACTATACAAACTTTTTATAAGATTGATCCCAAACTTCACAACTACTTCATATATAACCATAATGTTCCTTAGTTTTTATTATGTTGGTGATACAGTGTAGGATCATTGATATAAAAACAGATTTTTTTCCACTAGAAACAGTGGGTAATATTCATTACCACTTGGTTCATTGTTCCCACGTGGCAGGTCGCCCTGACAGTTCAATGCTAAATTATTTGAGAAGTGTGAAGAGTATAAATAAGGAAATGATTATACATTTGAAGCTGGATCTAAAATATCTACTTAACATTCCTAAACTGCCTGCCTCACCCATATATTCAGTTTTTCATGAATATTTTGGCTGAAGATGACCGTCGCAAGTGACTTTTACTTGTTTGTTTTTGAAGTTATAGGAATCAAGTAGGGGGTTCGGTGAAGTTATTTATGGTAAAGTTCTTCATACATCCGATTCAATGTAATCAGCATATCATCTTCCAATTTGGAAAATAAAAGCACCAAGTGTGAAATGCAGTGAACTCCAGCGGTGCATTAACGTCGGCCACTCTTAAAGGCAGTAAATAAAACCAACGGTATTTCTTGACAAAAACACTTGATATTGAGAAAAGAAAGATCGATAATAGCTATTTACTGTTGCCCTGGATATATGAGGTATGTTTAATGCTTTCCAACCCAAATACGAATATTCACACGACCATTACCATGCATGAGAAACTTAAGTGTACTGAATGACTCATGTTAAACATTAGGAACTAACTTGAAAATACTGTCCAATGCCATGCGCTAGAAATAGCAGATTAACTACTATGCGTGAAGAGTAAAACTGAACTGTCATTAAATTGGGATGAACGAACTGAATGGGACGTGACTTAAATGGAAAACATAAGTGAACTAAATGTCATGTTTAATGCAATAGGAATAAAACTGAAATGAATGGCTGTCATGAAAAATTAAGTGAACGGGCACTGAAATCACAAAGAAGCAACATGAACTGACTGGTTAGTGTAATAATTGAAAAGTAAAACGTAATTAAAATCACCTTTAGTGTGACTCTCATAAAATATCTTCAGATCTATTCTCATATTAAGGTAAGAACAGGAGGGTGGTGATTGTTTGTTATTCATCATTCATACGGCGCCAACATATTTCTTTCATTCAGTGGAAGCAGTAAGAAACACATTCGTAAGTGTACTTAACTATTAACGTGGTATTTATTGATCCAGTTAATCTGGTCAAGTTTACGTACTAGCTGAGTCAGGGCATTACATAAGCATAGCTTACAGCTGGGTTGTAATAATGTAGCAAAGTTTTGATTTGAAATGATTTAGTAGTTACCACGTGTGTAACTTCAGGAATGTCAGGACAAGGAGACACAGAAACATGAGCAACTCAAAGCTATATATATGTGCAAGGGCACGAAAACGCAAGGCTAGTACCTACAGCTGGTGCAGGAGCAATAAGAATAAGCGAGCCGTTGCCTGGTACCGTAACGCTGCTGCAGGAGGGAAGCAATGATGATGCTCAACAGCACTCATGAAGTGTGGAAACGAGGTACCGTGTGCGGCACCACAACTCCAATCCTGCGTTTAATTCCCTAGCAATAGGTGAACTCTTCTATATA
>JAUUDZ010458370.1:0-12321 GCA_032361705.1 Panulirus versicolor | reverse complement strand
ATATACATGTGTATGTGGGTGGGTTGGGCCATTCTTTCGTCTGTTTCCTTGTGCTACCTCGCTAAAGCGGGAGACAGTGACAAAGTATAATAAAAAAATAAAAATTTGGTAGGAGCTTCTGTAAACACCGAGCTAGAGCTGCTCTCTGCCAGTGGCCTGTTAAGAGTGGGGTACTAATGGCTAAGAAGTGGCACTGGAGTTCACTAGTTGTGGAGACTATTACTGTAGCCACCCCCATGAGGGAGTTCCAGGTGGGAACAGATATCAGAGATATAGATAGATAGCAATACTGCAACTGGTTCTCACAAAAGATAACAAAGGAGTCTAAAGAATAAATTATTGGTAAACACTCAGCTCTTTTTTTTCTCACACTCATGAGCTCAAGTCAAGACTTGAATCAAAGTCCAGAGTATCCAATTCTCATGATTTTTTTCCTTCCATTATTGATTGTTATAACTTTGCAAACTTATAACATTCTTCGACTGCATAAATCCATGCTAAGAGGCTAAGATCCTCTAGAAATATGAGTCCTACTTACAGAATAAGGAATGGTCAGTATCTCTTACACAGACAGAGGCCAATATCTCGTAAACAGACAGAGGCACTGTTAAAGTTCTCATAATCCAGACCATCAAAGCCTCTCTCCAACCATGCTGGATTTGAAACCCATCTCTAACCCTTCACACGGGAGCAACACAGTTTAACCTCCAATCATTTCATTGGATAACACTCTTGTACACGTTTCTTTATTTACTGCACCTCCTTTTCCCTGGTTAAGTCAAAAGACCTTTCTTTCCAAGCATATTATCTCTAGGCAGCACGTCAAATATAGGCAGATGCCTTATCAAGATCAGATATATGAACAATAATGTCAATAGGGAAGGAGAGGCACAGCACCCCAAGTAGATCTCTTTGACACTGGAAACAATGTGTTACTACCGACATAAGTTTCACCAGTTTTAGACACTGCAACAGGTGTTCTGGCCCTGAACTGGTTTTCATGCAACCAGAAATCATAAATGAAACTGCATCTGAGGTTCACCATCCTCAATCTTCCTCCACCACTGCTTGCCACTGGCTCTACATGTTAGCTTTAGCATTACAGCATGGCCATGTTAGCTATGTTAGCTCATTTTTTTTTTACATATCCTTTATTTTTGCATGTATTTATTTTATCTTTTACAGGGAAACAAAAAATCTGAAGACTAATTTTTCCCATCCAAACTGAGTACTGCACATTTATTCACACTCAGTCTCTAGCTATCATGTGTAATGCACCGAAACCACAGCTCCCTATCCACATCCAGGCCCCACAGACCTTTCAATGGTTTATCCCAGATGTTTCACATGCACTGGTTCAGTCCACTAACAGCACATCAACTCTGGTATACCACATCGTTCCAATTCACTCTATTCCTTGCACACCTTTTACCCTCCAGTTCATCCATCCTTCTCTGTACAACTCTATCTATAGCCCATGCCACACAACCATATAATACTGTTGGAACGACTAACTACTATTTCTTCAAACATACCCACTTTTGCTCTACGAGATAACATTCTTCCTTTCCAAACATGCTTCATCACTCCCAGACCCTTTCACCCTCTCCCCTACCCTATGACTCACTTCCATCCTTCCATTCGCTGCCAAGTCCACTCCCAGATATCTAAAGCACTTCACTTCCTCCAATTTTCTCCATTCAGACTTACATCCCAACTAACATGTCCTTTACCCTACTGAATCTAATAACCTTGCTTTTATTCACATTTATTCTCAACTTTCTCCTTTCACACACTTCCAAACTCAGTCACCAACTTCTGCAGTTTCTCACTCACATCAGCCACCAGTGCTGTATCATTGGCAAATGACCACTGACTCACTTCCAAGGCCCTCTCATCCCCAACAGATTGCATACTTGCCCCTTTCTCCAAAACTCTTGCATTTAACTTTCTAACTGCCCCATCCATAAACAAATTAAACAACTGTGATGACATCCACACCCTTGCTGCAGACCGACCTTCACTAGAAACCAATTGCTCTCCTCTTCCTTACACTTTTGATAAAAACTCACTGCTTCTAACAGCTTACCTCCCACGCCATATATTACACAAAAATGATGAACATATACTTATGTACGCAAGAACATTATAAAATTGTAAAACAACATGGATTGTAAGAAAACCTGACCCATACCCTTAGATGTTCCTTCTGCCCTTGTGCTCCATTATATTGCTCAACATTCTGGTTAGCCTGAGCAAGTAAGTTGTGAACCTCTGCAGATCCTCGACCCTCTAAAAGCATCACCTGTGGTAACAAAAAGTAATGAAAATAATGAAACGGCAATCAAGTAGAATATGAAAAAATAATAAAACAAGTAATGAAACTGGAGAAACCCTTAAGCTAACAAAAGTAAGCACTTTACTACTTTTCCTACATATTTTCAACATTACTAAGAAGTGATACCCAAAGAACTGAATTTCAATACAAAACTGCATCAAATGTACAGGTATTTCAAGTGCCTTGAATATTTTTATGTATGAATGGAATGTCAATAGAAACAAAAACTTTGGGGTACAGTGTGACCCTATCACAAATAGACTGGACACGTATATATCTGGTGGTGTAAGTATTGGCTGGTATCAAACTTTCCCATACAACTCAGCCTGTCTTTTACACATCTCACTGCCTTTACTTACACAAATATAGGTTAAACAAGTAAAGCATGAACAAGGGGAAACCCTATAAATATTAAGGCTTGAAAATATACATGCATCCCAGGAGAGAGAGAAGACTCATATCCTAGAAGTGAGCTGGCAGCTATCTGTTTGCCATTAGATGCATGTGAGCGCATGACATGTAAGACAGCTAAGGATGAAAGCAGTGAATTAATGGGTAGTGAATGCGTACAGGCTTTTTCATTATAACCATAAACTCCAGCACATGTTGGAAAAGTGTGACCTTGGATCATCAACAATGGCATTGATCACAGAAGTGATGGGCAGCCACAGTTACATCACAATTATTGTTGGAGGCATGTGGAGCAACAGCTACATGCTGGTTTCTGGTGATGTGAGCTACTGAGGCAGCAGTATTCCTGGGAGCTAGTTTCTAAACTAAGCACTGTTCTCTGCCATAGGAGGAGGTATGATGAAAGTCAGACTATATCTTAGTTACTGCTTTAGAAAGCTGCGATTAGCTAGGCTAATAACAGCCTTCCTGCTTGGACTTGCTAGTTTGTGAAAAGCCTTGTTGAACAATCTGAGCAGACTGGTGACTCAACTACTCATTGTGGTAACTTTGTGTAATGCCAATCAACTTCCAAATGTTTAGCTTCTTTTTCTAGTAACTGACATGGTATGAGCAAAACTTACCCCATTCAAAGCCACTTCAGGTGAAAAGAAGAAAAAATAAGATAAAAATAGTGAAGACTCAGCAAATGGTTGTAGACCTGATTCTTTAAAGAAGAATGGTTATGAGGGAAAGGTGAAAGAAAGAGAATTCTGCAGCTTCAGTGACTAGAGAAAGAAAGTGGCATCAAAACTAGCTTTTTTTCTCCAAGTCTCCACACTAAAACCACTGGAAGTGGTAGCCATACATGTGTCGTGGGCTCAAGTCTTAGTGGCAGGGACATATGCACACAGCCTGCTAAAGCATAAGCAAAATTAATACCAATAAATCTGGGAGAGAGAAGAAACACTGTAGTGAACAGATAGGGATGGCTGCAGAGGTGATGACTGGAAAATTTATGAAACAGCTTTTGATTCTGCTTTTGCTAAAAGAAAGAAGGATAAAGAAACACCCAAGATATGTGAAAAATACTCCAAGATAGGAGTGGTAAATGGAATAGTGAAGTGGGGTGTCCTGGACAAAGTGAAGGATATAGATATATCCAACATTGTTTATGTTATTACAGGGTTGAACTGTAGTGTACTGAAACTGGACAGTGGGAAACAAGTTACAATTCTCAGACATGTGACTGGATCAAAATGGAGATTATTTAGCAACTAGATAATTAACAATTAAGAAAAACATTTATAGCAACAGTAGACTTTTCTCAAAGGCAATGCTATATTAGGTACCACATATGAGTTGCAATGAATTATATGATGAAATACAATAATATGTTTGTTCAACACATGCAACACTTGACAATCAGTATGTGGATATCAGAACAGAATAATATCAGGGGGGAAAAGGTCAATTATCAATTGTGCAATATTAGTGTATGATAATATCACTGGAAAAAGATTTAATGATCACTCACAATTACTCATCAGTGTAAGAAAATCTTGCAGGTACAAGATGATGGTCTGTATGTGTAATAACAGAACAATATAATCTTGAATAGTATGCCATCTACACTGTCACAAGCTGGAATTCACCTTCAAAACTAATGACCATTAGGGGAATGAGCACATAAAGTTGAGTAAATGCACTCCTGGAATGGCATCAAGGGTCAAACAAACAATGACTAGCTGTGCTAAAACCAACAATGACATAAAGCTAGGTTAGAGTGGAAAGGCATCAAGGGTCAAACACATCCTGACTAGCTGTACTACAACCAACAATGTGATGAACCTAGCCTAGTCGAAAACAATTGTAAGGGTCTCTCCACATAGTAATATATTTCTGTTTACTGCAAGTGGAGATTATAAATTACTAATTTCTGAACTGGCTGCCTCTGCCTAGACACAATATACAGACATTAATGCTTGTAGGATGTTGTAGGGTGAGAAAGTCCATACAAGTGTCAGGAAAGGTGGAGAAGAAAAAAGAAAGAAAGAGAGAAAATCCCTCACATTGCTAACAAATGTTACAGACTGAAATTTTTCCAGTATATGTGTACACGACAAGGAAGACTATACAAGGTCTGTGCCCTTCCATTAAGTAATATTTTCTGATGTCATTCTTACATTTCAAAAGATTTTATTTATAAAGGCCCAAAGGCCCTTAATAATCATATTTGTTTGTGACAAAAACACTTCCAAAAATATCATGCATCTCAGTGCATATGCCTGAAAAATACTCTTGGAGTACCTCATACACCTGGCAGAAGAACAATGTAAGTTAAAGACCACGTAGAACAAGTAAACAATGTCTCTCTAGATTGGAATGTTTATTATTTCATTTAGAAAAATTATGTTCTAGTTAACTGTAATAACAAACATATGAAGATACTGTTTCAGAATATTGGAGCAAATTCCATGAACAGAGTGTACCTTGGTTGGATATTTAGACAACCAGAGTAAAAAGGTTAAATGATAGAAAAGTTAACAATGAAAATTACATTAAGATATTGCTTACATTCTTTTTCTTTACTATACATGATTGCCATTCCCCATGTCAGCGAGGTAGCACCAGAAAACTGACAAAGAAAGACCCAAAGACTCATATGCACAAATATATACATACATGCACATAAACGTGTACATATACATATCAACACGTCTCACATACATACACAGACATATACATATATACATATTCGTACTAGCGTATCTTCATCCATTCCTGATGCCACCCCGCCCCACAGAAAACAGCATCACCACCCCCTGCATCAGTGAGGTAGAGCCAGGAAAACAAACAAAAAAAAGGCCACATTCGTTCACATCCAGTTTCTAACTGTCACATCTGACGCACCAAAACCACAGCTCCCTATCTAAACCTAGGACCCCCAGACATTTCACATGCCCAGGTTCAGTCCATTGACAGCATGTCAACCCCAGTATACCACATCATTCCAATTCACTCTAGCCCATGCACACTTCTCATCCTCAAGCATGTTCAGGCCCTGATCACTTAAAATCTTTTTCACTCCATCCTTCCACCCCTAATTTGGTCTCCTGCTTCTCCTTGTTCCCTCCACCTCTGACACTTATATCCTCTTTGTCAACCTTTCCTCACTCATTCTCTCCATATGTCCAAACCATTTCAATGCACCTTCTCCTCTCTCAACACTCTTTTTATTACCCCACATATTTCTTACCCTTTCATTAGTTACACGATCAAACCACCTTGCACCATATAGTATCCTCAAACATTTCATTTCCGACACATCCACCCTCCTCTGTACAACCCTATCTACAGTCTATGCCTCGCAACCATATAATACTATCGGAACTGCTATTCCTTCAAACTTCCCCATTCTTGCTCTCCAAATTAATGTTCTCTCTTCATCTCTCCCAGGATCTTCACCCCCTCCCCAACCCTAAATCTCACTTCCTAACATGGTTCCATTCACTGCCAAGTCCACTCCCAGATATCTAAAATATTTCACTTCCTCCAATTTTTCTCCATTCAAACTTACATCCCAACTGGACCCTACTGAACCTAATAACCTTGCTCTTATTCATATTTACTCTCAACTTTATCTTTCACACACTTCCATAGTCAACAACTTCTGCGGTTTCTCACTTGAATCAACCACTAAAGCTGTATCATTGGCAAACAATTTAATCACTTCTCAGGCCCTCTCATCCCCAACAGACAACACACTTGCCTCTCTCTCCAAAACACTTTCATTTACCTCCTTATCCACCCCATCCATAAACAAATTAAACAGCCAAGGGGACATCACACACCCCTGCCGCAGACCAACCTTCGCTGGGAAGCAATCACTCTCCTCTCTTCCTACTCATACACATGCCTTACATCCTTAATAATAACTTCTCACTGCTTCTAGCAGCTTACCTCCCACACCATATATTCTTTAGATCATTCTTGATAAAAACTTCTCTACTTCTAGCAGCTTAACTCCTTTACCATTTATTCTTAAGACTTGCCACAGAGCATCTCTATCAACCCTATCATGTGCCTTCTCCAGATCCATAAGTGCTACATAAAAATCCATGTTTTTCTAAGTAATTCTCACATCTATTCTTCAAAGTAAACACCTGATCCACACATCCTCTACCACTTCTACGACCACACTGCTCCACCCCAGTCTGATACTCTATACATGCCTTCACCCTCTCATGCAATATTCTCCCATACAATTTTCCAGGAATACTCAACAAACTTATGCCTCTGTAGTATGAATACTCACCTTTATCCCCTTTACATATGTACAATGGCACTATACATGCATTCTGCCAATCCTCAGCTCTTCACCATGATCCATATATACATCCTTACCAACCAATAAAAAAATTGTCACCCCTTTCTTGATAAATTCAACTGCAATGCCATCCAAACCCGCTGCCGTGTTGGATTTCATCTTCCAAAAGGATTTCAACACATTCTTATGTATATAATACAAGATAATTACTTGCTAAAATCTTAATGTCAACATGAATCAACGGAGTGTATCACATATAAATATGGGGATACAAAGTTATCTATTGTATCAGAAATTATCTCTAAATACAAAGCTAAAATACTAACCATAATTTTGCTTAACAGGAAGAGCAGCTGAGTATAAGCAACACCTTGAATATGACAGTATTCAAGACCCATATGCAGAAGGCCACTTGCAGTTGCATAATCCAGTTCAGTTACTCCTATTTGCTGTAAGATATACTGACATGAGAAGATTCTTCCAAATTAACAAAACAAAGAAAACTATTTGTATCTATCAATTAAGTATGCATGTTTTGCTAGTCCTGAAATATAGAATACTGGGAGTTACCTGAAAGTACTGCACTAATCATTATGCACGATAACATCACTGTGCAACTAAGGATGGTCTCACAAAAATATAAATAGTCTAGAAAAATCTGACCCTAGAATATTTTTCTACCAACTTAAAAGATGATATTATTTAACCAACATACACAAAAAAACACTCTGTACAGAAGCACAAGGAAAAACAAAGTTGTAATGAGTCAGATCTAAAACGTTTCAAACATGAAAAAAGCTTATATGGGGTTCTCCCCCAACCACCATCACCAACCTTCTTAGTGTTATCCGATATCAATGTATCAAGTTAGATGCTGACTGATCAATAAATTTGAAAACATATGAGGACACATTCCATAACCAAATCAAACAATCATGGGGATATCACCCCTGCCGCAGATTGACCTTCACTAGGAACCAATCACTCTCCTCTCTTACTACTCGAACACATGCCTTACACCCTTGATAAAAATTTCTCTACTTCTAGCAGCTTTCCTCCCACACCACATACTCTTACGGCCTTCCAAAAAGCATCTCTTATCAACCCTGTCATATGCCTTCTCTAGATTCATAAATCCTACATAAAAATCCATCTGTTTTTCTAAGTATTTCTCACACACACTCTTCAAAGCAAACACCTGATCCACACATCCTCTACCACTTCTGAAACGACACTGTTCTTTCCCAATCTGATGCCCTGTACATGCCTTCATCCTCTCAATCAATACCCTCCCATATAATTTCCTAGGAATACTCAACAAACTTATGCCTTGGTAGTTTGAACACTTACCTTTATCCCCTTTCCATTAGTGCAATGGCATTATGCATGCATTCTGCCAATCCTCAAGTACTTCACTGTGATCCATACATACATTGAATATCCTTACCAACCAATCAACAACACAGTCACTCCCTTTTTTAATATATTCTGCTGTGATATTATCCAAACCCTTCATCTTGCTGGATTTCATCTTCAGCAAAGCTTTCACTACCTCTTCTTTCTTAACCAAACCATTCTTCCTGACCCTCTCACTTCTCACACCACCGTGACCGAAGCACCCTACATCTGCCACTCCATCATCAAACACATTCAACAAACCTTCAAAATACTTGCTTCATCTCCTCACTTCATCACTATCTGTTATTACTTCCCCACTTGCCCCCTTCACTGACGTTCCCATTTGTTCTTGTCTTTCGCACGTTATTTACCTCCTTCCGAGACATCTTTTTATTCTCCCTAATGTTTAATGATACTCTCTCATCCCACCTCTCATTTGCCCCCTTTTTCAACCCTTGCACCTTTCTCTTCATCTCCTGCCACTTTCTTTTGTACATCTCCCAGTCTCTCCATGCTTGATGACCATGTCTGGCATTAGTGAAATAGCACCAGGAATAGAATCAGAAAGGCTGCACCCTCTCTCGTCTATTCTATAACTCTCATGTGTAATGCACCAAAAACATAGCTTCCTATCCACAACTAGGCTCCACAGACCTTTCCATGGTTTACCCCTAGACACATTCCCTGGTTCAGTTCATTGGGTGCACATTGACCCAGTATACTACATTGTGCCAGTTCACTCTATGTCTTGCACACCTTTCACGCTTCTGCATGTTCAAGACCTAGTCATTCGAAATCCTTTTCACTCCATCCTTCCATTTATAATTTGATCTCGCTGTTCTCTCTGTCCACTCCACTTCTAACACATATATCCTCTTTGTCAACGTTTCCTCTCTCGTATGTCCAGACCTTTTCAGCTCTCTGAATCACAAACTTTTTATTATCACACCTCTCTCTTCCCCTTTATTGACTTGCTCAATCAGATCTCCTCACACCACGTATTGTCCTCAAACATTTCATTTTCAACATATCCACCCTCCGCATAGCCGTATCTATATAGCCCATGCCTTGCATCCATATGATATTGATGGGACTACTATACCTTAAAACATATTCATTTTTGACCTCCCAGATAATGTTCTCTTTCCTCACATTTTTCAGCACTTCCAGGACCTTCACCCTCATACCCTCTTTATGATTTGCTCATCCCTCCCAGGCCCTCTCATCCCCCTCAGACTGTATATTTGCCCCTCTCTTTAAGATTCTTGCATTTGCCTCTCTTACCACCTCATCCATAAGCAGATTCAACAGCCATGGTGATATCATGCACACTCCTGTTACAGACCAACCTTCACCTGGAATCATTCACTCTCTTTTCTTCTGACTCATTCACATACCTTACACCCTTGATAAAACCTCACTGCTTCTAGCAGCTTTCCTCCCACACCATATATTCTTAAGACCTTCCACAAGGCATCTTTATCAACCCTATCATATACTTTCTCCAGATCCATAAATGCCACATACAGATCCATCTGTTATCTGTTTTTCTTATGTATTTCACACATTCTTGAAAGCAAACGCCTGATCCACATATCATCCACCACTCTTGAAGCCACATTGTTCCTCTTCAGTCTGAACCTGTCCACATGCCAACCCTTGTCACTTGGTCGCCAACCATTGTCACTTGGCCTCCAACCATTGTCACTTGGCTGCCAGCCCTTGTCACTTGGCCACCAACCCTTGTCACTTGGCTGCCAAACCTTGTCACTTGGACAGATGTGCTCTACTGACGTGCTCACCGACCCTGTTTTAAATGGGTCTTTTTGTGTGCTGCTTAGTGACACACTTAAATCTTGAAATCCCTTGAATCTTTTTGAAATCTTTTTGAATCAGTATAATTTTGAAAATCCTAGAATATGGCTCCAGCTGCTTGAGTTACCCCCCCAAGATGCCATTGGGAGTTTACCAGGGACTTTCTCCTTAGAGATGAAGGTGAGTACACTTCTTGTTTATTCGCAACATATTTGCTAGGCTTTTGGGAGGTGTTAGGAAAAACAGCTAAGTCTTAGAGAATCTAGATGTTAGAATGAAAAGGTGGGAAGAGGAAGCTAGGTTCTTATCTGCGAAAGCAGTTGTGATACAGGAAACAGACGCTGGTGTATCATCTAGGGTAGATAGTTTAGATAGTAGGATAGCAACTGTAGTGACGAAGCTGGAAGATACTTCCACCTTCCAACTTAGGAGGAAAACTCATCGCCGCATAACCGAACAACCGAAAAACTCCACTCACAATAAGTTTAGTGTACTAGATGATTAAGAACAGGAAGATTGTAGCATCATCCTGGTCAGGGATTCTGTTAGTCAGACATCAGGACCAAAAGTTCTGTGCAAAGGGTAGAAATGGGAAGAACTTGTGTTATGAAGGTACTAAGATAAAACACGTCCTAGATAAGGTTGATGACAATCTCAAACAATCCCGAGGATGTGATTTTTGTCATTCAGGTGGGGACGAATGATGCAGTCAATGGGAGATCAGAAGAAATAGTAGCAAGGTGTAGGAACTTGTTAATATTAACAAGTTCAAGGAAAGCCATAGGAAGCTTATAATATGGGGATTGCTGCCAAGGTATGATATCTATTCCTGTATCCTCAATAGAATGCTGGGGATAAACAGAAGAATCAAAATTTTCCCTAGGGAGGAGGGTATTGTGTTTAATATAGACCTGTGGGACCATTTTAGTCATGATAGATCTCTGTAAACTAGGGATGGTGTTCACTTAAATGGAATAGGGAAAGCCCACCTTAACAGAGTATTGGATGAGAATATTAGGCCTTTTTTTCAATAGAGATAAAATTCTCGGGAGAGGAAATCATGGTCTATCTAACGAAGGAATTAGGGGCGTGGGGGAGGGTGAAGTAGTATCTGTGGGGAGTAGGTCAATGCAGTGGGAAGCTGTGAATGGGCTCTAAGGGACAAGGTAGAGGATGGATGGGACCTTGGCAGTAGGGATCCTCGGCTAGTAGCGGTAACCTCACAGGCTGAGGAATTAGCAAAGAAAGGTCAAGTAGGGTCAGTTAGGGACAACTCTGGCAGTATAAGTAGTGGGTTAGCACAAGCACAGGTCAGCTCTTAGGTAACTTTTAGGAATGATCCTGGTAGGGTTCAGTGCAGGAGGGTCAGAGGAAGGCGGCAAATCCAAAACAGATCGAGAACTGTCTCTCTCCCACTGCTGCACACGCAGACATTAACAGTGATGATACAAACATGCATACTGACAGTAAAAAAAAAAAGGGGCAAATTCAGTTCAGAAATCAACTCAGAAGAAAATGCATTTAATATACACAAATGCTCGGAGCATCATTACAAAACATGATGAAACTTATGTGCAGTTACTGAAAAACCAAACATTATTGCAATCTCAGAAATATGGGATAACTCTAAGAATAAACACTTAATTGCTGAGTTAGCAATACCCTGATAGAAACTATTTATGAAAGATTACTTGTACAGGGTAGGTAGTGGAGTTTTGATCTATGTTGATAACTGTATAAGTGCTATTAAGATAAGCAAAGTAGACACACACACTTAAGACTCTTTATATTGACATACTGACAAATTCAAAAGTAAACTATGTCTTGGTGCTATTTACAGACCTTCTAAGCAAAAAGAAGACAACAGTAAAATGTTATACAATGAATATTATGCTTAACTGCCGTCTCCCGCATTAGTAAGGTAGCGCAAGGAAACAGACGAGGAATGGCCCAACCCACATGTATACACATATATATACATAAACGCCCACACACGCACATATACATATATATACATTTCAACATATACATACATACACATACACAGACA
>JAUUDZ010458359.1:0-12321 GCA_032361705.1 Panulirus versicolor | reverse complement strand
GGGTGGGTTGGGCCATTCTTTCGTCTGTTTCCTTGTGCTACCTCGCTAATGCGGGAGACAGCGACAAAGCAAAATAATAATAATAATAAAAATGTATTGTCTATGAATTTTCAAAGCAGCAATCTATCTATCTACATCTTTGATACCCATTTCCTTTGGGAACTCCTATAAGTGGGTGGCTATGGCAAGAGTCTCCATGACTCCTGAACTTCAGAGCCGCTTTTTTAGCTTTAGCATCTCACCCTTAACAGGCCACTGGCAGAGGGCAACTTTATTGCAGTGTTTTCAGATCTACACATATGTAACAAAGATTTATGAAGGATATAGGTAAAAGATACTCACTATTACCAAAGAGGGTGAAAATGAAAATATATGTATTGTCTATGAATTTTCAAAGCAGCAATCTATCTACGTATCTACATCTTCGATGCCTGTCCTTTGGAAACTCCTTCAAGTGGGTGGCCATGGCAAGCTTCTTCATAACTGTTGAACTCCAGACATGCTTCTTAGCATTTAGCACCTCACCCTTAACAGGCCACTGGCAGAGGGCAACTTACTGCAATGTTTTCAGAGGCTCCTATTTACTGTTCCTACCGACTACTTCTACCTATTACGTCTACCTAATATTCCAGCCTACTACTTCTACCTAATGCTCCTAGCTTATGCTTCTGCCAACTAATTCTACCTTACATTCCTACCTACCACCTCTTTCTATTGCTCCTATCATTTCACCAACATGGAGGGCTAGCACAAGGCACTCACCACAGGAAAATCTAGAGTTGCAAAGAATGACTTTTGTGAGTTAAGTATTGTCATGTGTTACATGTGACAAGGAGGGCTTATATGTTTGTGGACAGAATGCCAGCAGTCCACATGTATGTGAGAATCAAAGAAAAGACGGCTACCTGGGTCAAACGAGTACAACTTAACCACCGAAGTGCTGGCTCACTATGCAGCCATTCACTAAGCCTCCCAATACCCAGGTGGCAATCAAGACTCAATTTGTATTGATAATTTTAAGATACAATTTACAAGAGTATTTGGTGCATATAGTATCACAGATTAATCACTGAACAAATGCTACTGAAAAAATATATAAGATGAAAAACAGCATTACGAATTGATGTTTATCACAAACACTTATGTGCTTGCAGCCATGTTCATCACATCAAACTCACTGAAAGGGCAATTTGGTGTAAAATTTACCATCAGGTGTAAATAACATTCCAGATTAATCATTCACAAAGTAAAGTATGTAAATAGTAAGACTGAAATGGCATCAGAAATCAAAATTCATTAAAGCCATTTACATGGCTAACAATTGGTTGTATATGCCTTGTTCACCTTGGTACCAACATGCTTGAAAATGTTAGGGTACCTGAATTCACAGAATGATAAAGAAAATTCTACTAATCACCTTGCAGTCACCTCAAGTTTGCTTTCTTGTAATCCTCACTCTATTCACCTTTCATGTTGAATGGGAACTATATAGAGAAATGATATAAGATAAAATCACCAAGTATTCACCTTTCATGTCTGAGGGGAACTATACAGAGAAATGAGAAAAGATATAATTACCAAATATCATGGCTCTTACCTTTGTGATGTGTGCTCTCCCGTAATTTCATTGTCTCAGCAAATACAGAGGGAGAAACTCTGGTCCGGGAATCAAGCCTTACAGTAAGATCTGCCACAGAAGTTACAAGGTGGGAAAGTGAAGAGTCAGGTCCAGCATCCTCTGATATGCGGAGAGAGAACATTGTGGCAGCCAGCCCAGATCCATAAGAAAACATGGCCACTTTCTTGCCCACTAGATTCCTGGCTGAGTTGCTGTGTAAAAGAAGGCCATGGTTATCATCTAGGCATAACCAATTTCCTTATCCATTTTTTCTTATATAAACATGACCACGGAACAGTAAATCATTAGTCATCCAAAATGTTCAGCTACTGATCATCTCCATGTCTTGAAGAACTGAAAAAAAGAACATGGAATATTTGCAGGAAAACTTTACATGTTGTTTGGCTGTCACAAAAGTGTAGCAATTCCTGTTTGCCAGCACCAAAATATATATCTATGTGGTGAGAACTCCTGAACAATATAGTGGCAAGTACATCATAGGCATCAGGGTTCATTTCATACTCAGAGAAACACTTCTATTCAACAAAACATTACTGTGGAATGGTAGTGCTCCCAACCCAAGAGATGAGGGTTTAATTCAACAACATGGTAAGTATTCAATAGTCTTGTCTTCATAAAGACAATCAGTCTTCCACATCAAAACCCTATGGTAACTTCTCTAATTAGGATAGTCAATTCATATGGAAACATCATAAAAGATACATGACATGAAAAGAGAAGCCGCCATGAATCCACAGGGATATGTTTTCTTCTGATATATAATAAGTTGCAACAAAAGCCATACATCAAATTTCCAGCTTTGGTTAGGTTTAACACACAAGCAAGTGAATGCTTCAAGCAAAAAAATGAGAGAATATGCACTGTCAGTGCCAACACTTATGCTCTTTCATTAGAAGGGTGTACTTACATCTCTCATTTTCAGCTGCTTGTTTAAACGAAAAACCCTTAAGCTGATAGCCCTAAGAGATTATCTCAATATATCAGGGTCCCAGCATCTTTCTGGATAACAGATAAACCTTGACATCAGATATCTACACATCAGAGTGCACAACCTAAACATGGAAGGATAATTGTGGTGAAATGGTTAAAGGTAAAGGTACAACTGGGAAATACAGTGCACTCAGGACTTCAACTACATCCCATGCCAGAAGAAACTTAGATTCTATTCACAGTCATCCTAAAAACTGCCTCTACAATCTCTAAATGATGAATTAATCACCCATTCTGAGTTTTCTCCTAAGATTCTTTCCTTTCACCTATGCTAACTATGTAGCCAGTGTTTGGAAATTACATAACAGATGGAAACATTTCCAGGAAGTATCAAAATTTTGCAACAAGAGATTCTTTAGGTCCTAAATACTCTACAAAAGTGGGTAATTTGACAGATGTGGATATACTTGAAGGGCATAGGGTATTCAGTGATGTGAATGGAATGGTGAACAGTTTGTGGAGTTTTGTGCTAAAAAAGGACTGATTTGGAATACCTGGTTTAAAAACAGTCACATATGTACGTATGCATGGATTAGGAAAGATGGCAGGTGAGCCTTATTGGATTACCGGCAGATATGCAAAATGGAGACTCTTGGATGTGAATTTACTAAGTGGAGCTGCTGGGGAGATGCTAGATCTTTATCTAAAGGTTGAAGGGAAGAAAATTTGCAGGGGGGAATCAGAAAAGAGGAAATGATGTGGATGAAAAGAGGGTAGTAAGAGTAGGGGAGCGAGTGGCATGTGTAAGAGAAGTTTCTGGTACATAGAAAATGGTAGGTGGGCACGTAAAAACAGGAAGTGAGTAATGGAATGACAAAGTTAAGTTGCTAGTGAAAGTGAAAAGAAATATGTATAGATATTACTTACATGGACGGAGTGCAAGTAATTGGGAGATGTACAAAAGAAAGCATAAGATGATAAGAAGGATGGTGTACAAGCCATAAAAGAAAGCTTATAAAACTAGAGGGTAGTGAGCATCAAAAAACTTCTGGAAAATAAGAAAATGTTTTGGAAGGAGGTTAATGGTGAGACCAACTGGGAACATCAGTAAATGGTGCAAATGGGTAGTGGTAACAAGCAGAGAAGAGGTGAGGAGGAGATGAAGTGAGTACTTAGTAGGACTGTTGTATGTGTTTGCAGCATAGAAAGTGAATTTCATGTGTGTATCATGAATTGTACCTAGTTTTGTTAGGGTTCTGTTGCATGGGAAAGGACGCCCATTCTGAGCTAGGGGAAAAGGTTAGGGATGAAGATTTGTACACATCACAGTTAAACCTACCTGGCTTTGAGCTATCTCTCTATTTCAAGGATTTTGGTCACAAAATATTACAATTACATAGAATTCAAGATCGTGATATTCTAAACTGTATATGAAGAAGTGAGAAGGCTCCAACCAAAGTTTCAGATTCTTACCTGGCAAGAAATGAAGCCAACCCTCCATACACAGAGGGTGTGTACATGTTTCCAACTTGTGTTGCAAGAAGCAATGATGGTTTAGTTTTGGCTTGGAATAAAGCCTGACTGTAGTCCATGAAGGCCTTCTCAACATCCTTGTCAAAGTAAGTATCTTCAAGCTTCTTTTCCCTGATATAATGAAAATATTTGTTACTGGAAGACTCACTATGTTACCATTGATAATATATTCTCCACAATCAATTAATTATCAGAGCTACTAATTATTACCAAAGTAAGGGTATTCTCTGGACCTGCTTACCAACAGATATGTGTCCTCAATTTTCCCTATATTTCATTGATCATGTGGAAATCTAATACAGCATAACTGGTTTCATTCCCATTTAGATAGGGTAGATCAACTGCACCAAAAATTGAAGTATCCAGCAAACTACAGTATGAAGGTCCTCTCTAATGCAGACAGCCGTACAATTATATCACAACAACCTGTGATATCACCAAAGTAGCAACAACAAACATGCAACACTACATTACACAACTGGAACACTGGTTCACCCAGAAGAGGCTGTCTATAAATTATTGGCCATAGGGCATGCCAAGTTAAGCAGCCTAGAAAGTACTTTTTATTCAACATCCCTTGCGACTACAAAAAAGTGGTGTTTCTAGGGTAAATTAGAGGTGTCCTCTCCAAAAATGCAATGTTTCAGATAACTGGCTTGCACATTAACCCTCTACAGGCCAATTCATAAACTAGAATTACCATTGTAAAGGCCAAGTTACACAGCTGAACTGGAGGTCAATGAAGCTTGCAACAAAGTTGTCAACAAACTTGAAACTTCAATTACATGAAACATTTATTCCAAGCTGTTTGGAGCAAATTTCTTTTTACCTTTTGACCTATTTTGACCTATGACACCAGGGCCATGTAATATATGACCTGTATGTTATGCTTCAAATTTGTGGTTAAAATCTATCTAATAGTTAAGCTCTGAGAGCTTTGGAAGGAACTGACCTTATATGACCTCTGGATGACCTTTTGACCCTGGTTTCATGTAATGCAGGAACCATGTATACTTTGTTTTAAGTTTCAGTCAAATCCATCCTACAGTTTTGTGCCAACAGCTATCAGAAGAAAAACTGCCAAATGGACAGGCAAATGAGCTGAAGTTCTTTTTGACCTTTGACCAATTTCTGTAGGTTGCTTAGTACATTTGCCAAATTTGACTCCTGTAGGTCAGAAAATTACAAGGACTGAAAATATGGGGAAAAGAAAGGAAATAAGGATACACTCTCAAGAGGCTGCACATGTATGTGCAAAGTGCAATGAATTCATGTCATAATATACCTTGTGCCAGGTTTGAAGGTAGAAGGGTTCTTCAAAGTCCTTATCACTGCTTTCTGAATCTTGTAGAATCACTGAAGAATGCCTGTCCTTTTCTTGTTTGTATTCAACATTATCACAGTCAGTGCATTAACAAATTTCAAAACATTTCAGGCCATTCATGAAACGAGAGCACTTTCTATGAAAGCATGCCATTTTCTTGCAAGAGCATAAAATGTTTTGTAATATTTCTGGTGCAATCGATGAAGTGTTCCAACTCGGCCAGGTGATTCAATTTTTTCTGGAGAAAACGTCTGTGAATTGCACACAGAAAGTTTGCTCACTGGGAGCGTATCATTAAGGAGTCCTTGTTCAGTGGTAATGTTGTGTCTGTTTTGTCACACTTTTGGAATACGTCATACCTCACATCATTTACATTAGAGAGACCTGGTTTACCAAATAGTTCAAACAAATTTTTCACACATTGCCATGCAGACCTCTTTAATGTTCCAATTTTCCCTAATGCACCAAAACAGCTCAGTGTACTCTGTACTTCCCATCATCAACTTACACGCCTTGATTTTTCCCTTCCCCTTAAAAGCATTGACTGAATCACATCCTGTGAAACATTGGAGACCTACTAATGCTTCACAGACACTGTCTCCCAGCTCCTTGGCCCTTAGATGATAGGTCAATTCTGCATTCTGCCCAAGGACCCATATGCATAAATAAGTGACCATTGATTTACTGAGCTGAAACAAGGGATAACACAAAAGCATCATTCATCACTCCCAAAACTGATCCTTTAGCAAATGTTCCCGCCTCAATGAGAATGTTCTGAAGCTCTCCATCCTGAAAGCGTTTTCCTAAGACAGCCATGAATGACATGGTTTTGTGAAACTTTCCCAGATGAAGAAGTCACTGCTGCATCTCTGGATCTTTCCACCGGATCTGCTGGGCCTTGAAATAAATAGTCTAGTCAAAGACTACAACTATGGACGGTAGCTGAAGCAGATCTGCGATAGCAATATTCCGCTTGAGTATCATAAAGACAGTGGTCATTTCTGTAGGACTGGCATCAATTATTGGGATATATCTCATGACTGATTGTGCCTTAACATCACTCAGAAGTTTGTTAAATCCAGTCCACCCAGGCAGCATCCTCTCTTGATCCTCCAGCTTAACCAATACACAGCCATGTCCTTGAGCCATCCACTTCATAATAATTAAGAGTGTTAAAATTCTTCAGAGAACCAACTTTCTCATGAGGCTCAATTGTTCTTTTCCTTGATCTATGTACACTCAATTCTGAATTTCTTTCTCTGTCCTCTGCTGTCACTCCTAAAGTCCTCTGTACAATAATACCATTGGTGGTGTGTGTGTTGTTCCTTGGCCTAACAAATGTCTCTTCACCAAAATCAATATTGTCAAAAACAAGGACTGTAAAGACCTTTTACTGAATACCTTCAGGAATGCCCCCTTCAATGAGACTTTGCCTTTCCGCTAAAGCTGTTTTATATTCTATTCTAAGATGGTGGTGTGCAACACTGAATGGCCAAATCAATTCAAGAGTACAATCAGTTTTGATGAACCAGTTCTGTGTCTCACTGTCATTCTTACTGCCATATGCTCTGGTGTCTGCTTTTTACCCTTCAAAGCAAACCACACAGAACAATCACTTGCTGCCTCACAAACCACTCAGAACAATCACTTGCTGCCTCACAACCACAAACACTCACCAATTACACAATGAATAAAAGACCCTCATAATAAAGTCCCACCTCAGTATGCTTGGCACTCTGTTCTCTGCAACAGCACTATATCAGTACATGCAAACCACATCATAACTAACCACCAATATATATAAAAAAAAATCTGTATAAATAGAGAAATAAAAATAGAGCCCCCTGAGGTAGGGGAGAAAGAATTATACCTCCATATTCCCCCGCGTGTCAAAGAAGGTGACTAAAGGGAATGGAAGCGGGGAGGCTGGAAACGTTCCCCTACTTGTATTTCAATTTCTAAAAAAGGAAACAGGAGCTAAGCGGGTCGTGCTTATCCTCCTCAAAGGCTCTGATTGGGGTGTCTGAAGGTATGTGGATGTAACCAAGATGAGAAGCAAGGAGACAGGAAGCATGTATGAGGAGAGAAACCTAGATGTTCTGGCTCTGAGTAAAGCAAAGGTCAAGGGTAGAGAGGAAGAATGGTCTAGAAATACCTAAGGAGTAAAGTCAGGGATCAGTGAGAGGACAAGAGCTAAGGAAGGGGGGAGTGCTACTCCTGAAGCAGGAGTTGTGGGAGTGTGTGATAGAGTGTAAGGAAGTACATTCTTGATTGATGTAGGTGAAACTGAAAGAGGGTGGCGAGAGACAGATGATTATTGGTGCTTACGCACCTGGTCTTGAGAAGAAATATCATAAGAGGCGAGTGTTTAAGGAGCAACTGAGTAAGTATATCAGCAGTTTTGGTGCACAAGACCAGGTATATTAGTGATGGGTGATTGAACGCAAAGGTAAGTAATGTGGCAGTTAAGCGTATAATGGCTTTGCATGGGGTATTCAGAGTTATTAATGGAAATGGTGAAGGGTTTGTGGGCTTGCATGCTGAAAAAAGACTGGTGATTGGGAAAACCTAGTTTAAAAAGAGAAATGTACAAAAGTGTACATATGTGAGGAGAAACACTCATCAGGCATTATTAGATTACGTATCAAATGATAGGCATGTAAAGAGAGACTTTTGGATGTAAGTGTGCTGAGGTGCAGCTGGAGGGATGTCTGATCACTATCTTATGGAGTGAGGGTGAAGATTTTAGTAGGTTTTTGAAAGTGAAAACAATTTCAGGGAAAAGAGAGTGGTCAGAGTAAGTGAGCTTGGAAAGGAGACATGTGAAGAGATACCAGCAGAGATAGTGTGAAAAATGGCAAGGGGTGAGATCAAATGAAGTGAACTGAGTGGGTGAGGAGTGGTAGGTATTTAGGGAAGCAGTAAGGGCAAGTGCAAGAGATGCACGTGGCATGTGAAAGATGGGAGGTGGGCAGATTAGAAAGGGTAGTGAGTGGTGGGATGAAAAAGTAAAGTTGCTAGTGAAAGAGAAAACATAGGCATTTGGGCAGTTCTTACATGGAAGGAGTGCAAATGATTGGGAGATGTATAAGTGAAAGTGGCAGGAGGTCAAGAGGAACGTGCAAGGGTTGAAACAGAAGACAAATGAGAGTTGGGGTAAGACAGTATCATTAAACTTGAGGGAAAATAAAAAGATGCTTTGGAGGGAAGTACAAATGGCAACATCAGTGAAGGGGGCCAACAGAAAAAATGATAACAGGTAGTGATAAAGTAAGGAGGAGATGGAACAAGTATCTTGAATGATTCATAAATGTGTTTGATGATTGAGTGGCAGATGTACGGTGTTTTGGTCAGGGTGATATATGAAGCGAGAGAGTCACGGACAGTGGTCTGGTGAAGAGAGGTGGTGAAAGCCTAGAGGAAGGTGAAATGGGGCAAGGTGGCCAAAGTGAATGGTAATGCAGCTGAAAACATTATTACAGGGGTGACTGTGTTGTTGATTGGTTGGTAAGGATATTCAATGAATGTATGTATCATCATGAAGTGCCTGAGGACTGGCAGGATGCATGTATTTTGCCACTGCATAAAGGCAAAGAGGATAATGGTGAGTGTTCAAACTACAGAGGCATAAGTTTGTTGAGTATTCCTGTTTAAATTGTATGGGAGGGTGAAAGCATGTACAAAGCATCAGACTGGGGAGGAACAGTGTGGTTTCATTGGTGGTTGAGGATGTGTGGATCAGGTATTTTCTTTGAAGAATGTGTGTGAGAAACACTGAAACAAGATTTGTATGAGGCATTTATGGATCTGGAGAAGGTATATGACAGGGTTGATAGAGATGCTTTGTGGAAGGGCTTAAGAATATGTAGTGTGGGAGGTAAGATGCTAAAAGCAGTTGAGTTTTTATCAAGGGTGTAAGATGTGTGTATGAGTAGGAGGAGAGGAGAGTGAAAGGTTCCCAGTGAATTTCGGTCTGTGGCAGGAGTTTAAGATGGCAACATGGTTGTTTAATATGTTTATAGATAGGGTGCTGAAGGAGGTAAATGCAAGAGTTTTGGATAGAGGGGTGAATATGCAGTCTGTTGGGGATGAGAGGGCCCGGAAAGTGAGTCAGCTGTTGTTTGCTGATGATATGGTACTGGTGACTGATTCAAGTGAAAAACTGCAGAAGTTGGAGACTGAGTTTGGAAGAGTGTGGGAAAAGAAAAAGTTGAGAGTAAATGTGAATAAAAGCAAGGTTATTAGGTTCGGCAAGGCTGAGGAAGAGGTTAGTTGAGAGTTCCAGTTGGGAACAGGCGTCAGAAATATAGATAGATAGCCCTACACTCTCCACACACAAACACATCACAACACTTTATGACTTATGGTCCTGTCCAATGGATGCAGGCATTTTCCTGAGCACTGCAGAAGCCTTATAAAAGATACTGAAAAGCCAAGGTGACATTACACAGCCCATTCTCACAAAACTTTCACATATGCCTTACTATTTTTGTGGGAAACTTCTGTTGCATTACATTTGTTTGGGATAAATTTCACCAACAGTGTTTCAGATCAACTTTGGAGTCTGTTTAGATCCCTGTGTAGGGTGATGCAAACTCTCTCATTTTTCACTTCCATCATAATCTTTGCATCATCTGCAAACATATTCAGGTAGGATTCCATACCTTAAGGCGAGTCACAAATATAGATAAAAAAAAGTGATGGTCCTGGAACTAAACCCTGTGTTACTCTATTGGTCACCTCAACCCATCTGGAAGTAGCTTCTCTGACATGCATCCTTTGATCCCTCCCACTTAGATAATCTACCTATTGCAGGAGTTCCCCCTTTATTCCTGCCTGGTGATTCAGATCCTTAATCATCCTCCTTTGTGGTAGAGTGTCAACTGTGAGTTGGGTAATCGTGCAATGAAAGACAATGTAAGACAGATATGATAGTAAGTGGTGTTACTGAGAGATGACCAGGGTGCACAAAAATAGTTCAGACATGTGAAAAGAAAGAGTGAAAAAGGTCAGAAGCTGTCATAATTCAAAATTATAACATTGCTACCTTACCTAAATGCCTCAAGTCCAGGGTACTTTGAAGCAACTTTGTCTGCAGGAGTATTGAGGAAATCATTGAAAGCTAAACGAGCAAGTGACTTCTGCACCAACTTGCAGAACGGAGAATGGAAGATAACAGCATCGAGTTGGTCCAGGGTCATAGGTGGTGATGAGGCTGTGGATATGAAATTTTACCAATACTAAAGTGGCAACAGAATGAAAGTCCTTAACATTAAAATAGCTGCCGATGTGAAATATGAATTCAAAAGAAATATTTGAGGTTTAATATACATAAATATAACCTTGGAACTAATACCACTTCTGTAAATTAACTGATACAGGGAATGTACAACTATATTACGAGCATGACACTGTTGCAAGGATCTCATTCTTAGTATCTGCATTATCGTATAGAGAAGCATGACTGAATTAAAGTGGTATCATATTACAGTATATGATGAATTAAAACTATAAAACAAAAACACATTAGTTATAAAGGAAAGACCTTTTTCTACTTTGGTGGAATATGGGTCTGGAAACTTGTCTGCAACACACTTAGGGATCATTCTTCAAAAAGTCACTCTATTATAGTTTCTATATTTCAAAAAATGATGCAGCACATGGTTAATATCTATTAGACTGACCAAGATCTTCAGTTAAAGAGAGGAATTTGTAACCTACAGGAAAGTATCCATGAGAACCAACTACAATATTAACTGAAGCACAGTGAAACATTTTTCTGGATATTTATTTCCAAGATATGTAAATATCTTGATAATAATCATACCCTACATTTATGTCTAACCATAAGATTTATGAAAAAGCAAATACTCAGGCTCTGGATTTTTTCTTAATCATTGGTAAACTTATCATGGTATTCTCATATAATTCCTAAGAAGTTCTTTCATTAACTTGTATTTCCTCTCCCTGTAAAATAATGGAAGTGTCTTTCATCTTCATCTGGGTGATATTAGTGACTGTGTCCATCAAAGCAATAATAACTTATTCCATACATGTACCCTCACTGGAACAAACACCATATATGATAACAAATCTCCAAGAATAACTAACTAATAGGAATACACTTAGGCATCCACAGAAATTATTACATTTCATGGAGGCTTCCTAAAAACTGATTAAAACTTTCATATGGTGATTCTAGTTCCACTAACCATAATCAGATAAGTTTTAGTTACCATGAGAAGGCCTTTGTGAATCTGGAACTTTCCCTCTTGCTTAGAAAAAAATAACATTATAAATACTTAAAATAATTAGCCCATGTATTCACTGCATGTCATATAAGGCAACTAGGACAGGTGGGGGTAAGTGGCTGGAAATTTTCCCTTCCTGTATCAACTTCCAAAAGAACAAACAGGGCAAGGAGTCAAGAGAGGAATTCTCACTAAGGCTTAGTCATCTGTTTTTGATGCTATCTCATTCATGTGGGAAATGGCTAGTATGTATAAAAAAAAAAATAAATATTCATATTCTAACCTACCAGTGGCAAGGAATTACTTACCCCTGCTTCCACTACTAAGTCCACTCCCAGATATCTAAAACACTTCATTTCCTCCAATATGTCTCCATTCAAACTTACATCCCAACTACCTTGTCCCTCAACCCTACTGAACCTAATACCTTGCTCTTATTCATGTTTACTCTTAACTTTCTCCTTTAACACACTTTTCCATACTCAGTCACCAACTTCTGCAGTTTATTACACGAATCAGCCACTAGAGCTGTATCATCAGTGAACAACTGACTCACTTCCCAGGTCCTCTCATCTCCAACAGACTGCATACTCGCCCCTCTCTCCAAAACTCTTGCATTTAGCTCCCTAACCACTCCATCCATA
>JAUUDZ010458348.1:0-12322 GCA_032361705.1 Panulirus versicolor | reverse complement strand
TTTTACTTACATTCACCTTCAATCTCCTCAGCTGAAACATCATAAAACACACCTACACCCTTCTGCAACTCCTCTTTACTCTCCACAAACAACACAGTATCATCTGCAAACAGGTTTGCCACAAGCCACAACGTCTCTACCACACTCCATCTCTGCATCCCTTTCCCCTAGTTTTACTTTCATCTCTCTTATCACTCCATCCTTATATTCATATATCAAAAATCCACAGTGACATCACACAGTCCCGCCTCACACCTATTTGTATCTCAAAACTTGCTAAGCTCTCCATCCACTCTTACATTCATGTATGCTCCTCTTTAGAAGGCTTTTATACCATCAAACAGTTTTACCCTATACCACATATTCTTGACATCCCACAAAGCATTCCACTCGACTCCATCATAAAAACTGCATACAACTTCTTACCTCTCTTTGAATACTTTTCCACAGTCATCTTTACAACAAAAAATCTGATCCACACATCCCCAACCTTTCCTAAAACCCCCTTGCTCTTTACTTACATCACTTCTGTCAATTAATATTTTTGCATACACTTTTCCTGGTATAAACAAACTTATTCCCCTATAACTGCTACATACATCCTTTGCACCTTTTCCTTTGAATAAAGAAACAATAATAGCTTTCACCCAGTCCTCAGGCCTTTCCTACCTTCAGCCTCATTACTGCCCTTATCTCCCTCTGCTATATGTCCCTCTTCCTTCCCTCCTCCATACCTATGCATGTACCAACTGCTACCTCCCCTTCTCCCACATTCATCAGTTCTTCAAAATACTCTTTCTATCTTCCTTTCACTTCCTCCTATTGTTTCAGCAATTCCCAATCCTTACTTCTCACACCATTTCCACTCTTTTATCCACCTCTTTCCTTTTTCACCTCCTCCCAGTATAGCTTTTTGTTATCCCAAAAATTTTCATTTAACTTTCTTCCAAAATCTTCATCTACTCTTTCTTTGTTTTCCTCTATCAGCTTCTTAACATTCCACTTACATATTTTATAGTCTTCCCTCCTCCATTGCTGAATTTCCTATTGAGCAATATACCCAATGCCTTTTCCTTCTCTACAACAGCATTTCTAATCTCTTCTGTCCACAATGCATATTACTATACCAACTTGCTTTAGAATGAACAAAAAGCCCCATGTTCTGTACTTAACCTAAGAAAGGAGGAGGATGTATCAAATGACATGAAAACTTTATCTTCTACCCTAGACAAAATTGTCCATACTGTCCTATTATTCCTCTAAAAATATAACATCCAAAATGAAGCTGATAGACAAATTCCCAGAAGGATGAATAATGTCAGAACAAGTGGACCTTATGTTTGAAAACAAGCTTAAAACTGTGAAGAGGAAACATAAACAAGAACCAAGAGTAGTTTTGTTGTCAATAGTGGTCATGAGTGGAATAAGAGAAAATTCAGCCTCCCTCAAAAACAAACTGTTAAACAATGCTAATTGTAGTGGTCATTACTTACATAAAGAAAACACACTTTTGCAATTCTACGAGGAAACTAAAACAAACTTACTATACACATAACAAAAGCAAATACATTGAATATACTTTAGTAACAACTTGAGTTTATACTCAACACCTCCACTGAAAATTTATTCAGTTTTGCTTTAGATACTGGTTTTGTAAATATGTACACAACATTATCCTCTAATATTACATACTGCAATTCTACAACACCATTTTGTACTTCCGATCTAATATCTAATATGCATGTGCTTTGATCTTTGATGGTGTACAGAATTTTTTGGCTAATGCTATTGCTCCTTGATTATCAGCATACAAAGTAACAAACTATTTGTCATACCCTAGAATATCTGCAAACAACTGTCTCAAGAAATTAGCCTTCTGCTTAGCGCAAGTTCATATACTTTGCTTCACATGCAGATAATACTATAATTTTCTGCTTCTTACTTTTCCTTGAAATCAATGGTCCATAACTATTTACCTGGTAACTGTAATACTACATCTATCTTATGATGTACACCAGTCTGAGTCACAAAAACCAATCATCTTCCATGTGCTATCTGATTTTGTAAACTTTAAATCATAACTCATTGTACTCTTAATATATTTCAGTACGTTTTAACTAGACTAAAAAGTGCTGATATTGGGTTGGCCATATGCTGAGACAACTGTGTTACAACTTAAGTCCTTGTACCTGACATAACGTAACTTAAAACTTCCAACAATTTCTCTGTACAATTCAGCATCTGCTAGCTCTTTGGAGTCACTAATAATACTCTTGTTTACACTTGAATCACATGGGATTGACTTAGGATTAAAATCAATCATCTTAAATTTATCATGTTTGATATGATTCATTCAAATACAATCTTCTTCAAATTTAAACTCAGCACCTAATAACCATGATAATTTCCCTAAATCTTTCATCTTAAATTTTTACACAAGGAATACTTGACAACATGAAGTACATTTTCATTACTGGCAGCAATAACAATGTCATCCACCCAAATGATAATAATGACTTTTGATTGACTTTCAATTCTGTTATAAATACATGGAGCAACAAATGACTGTTCAAAATTTTCAGACAATAGAAAAGTATTTAACATGTTCCGACTGCATCCACTGTTTCAAACAATACAATGTTTTCTTCAATTCACATACAAGCTTTTCACTATTTTCACTAGTTCTGACAAAACATTCTGGTTGTACTATATAAAGTTCACAGTGTATATCAGCATTCAAATAAGCAATTTTCACATCCATCTGGTGAACTATTAGATTGTGCTGTACAGCTAACTGCATCAACATATGAATTGAAGTAACACGAGCTGTTGGTGAAAATGTTCTTGATAATCTACACCTTGAACTTGTGAATACCCATCTGCTACATAACTTGCTTTGAACTCTTCTTCATTATCATGACCTAGCTTCACTGCATACACCCATCTTCCCCCCAACTACACATCAACCCTGGTAATGGTACGAGCTCATATGTATCATTATCTGCTTTCTTCCACTGTTGGGGCTCTGAAGATGAGATTGCCTCTTCACATGTTCTGGGAACATCTATTACTCTAGCAACAGAACAATTAGCAATGTTTAATGCATCTGAATCTGTATCATAATCCCTCAGATACCTGGATTTGTTGAACTGTCTCTGAGGATATCTTCTCTCTTGCTCATTTGTATCTTCCTTTATTTCACTATCTTGTTCACCTTCTTATGATTCATCTTGGTTAATCTCAGTCTGTGGTTTTGAGTCTGATAACACAGGCATTGCATATTCATATACATGCTCTGGCATCACTCTTTCTTGCTCAAATTTCTCATTAAATTACCACATCTTACTCTCTTGACATCATTTTTCTCAGAAAATATACAAGATATGCTGGACTTTGACTATCGCAGCCTATAAAAATTCCCTGTTCACTGTGTGTACCTAGCTTATTTTGCACATATGCACAACACACGGTTCCAAATACATGCATGTTATTCAAATTTGCTTTCTTTCTGCCAACATCTCATACGGGTTTTTTCCAGTCCTTCGATTATAACACATGTTGCGAATATAAGCAGAAGTTTTTACAGTATAGGTCCATAACTTCTTTAGCAACTTGGCTTCTAACTATAGACACCTAGCCATGCCAAAAAGGGATTGCCATGATCTCTCCACTATGCCATTTTGATGTGGTGAATATGGTGCTGAAATTTCATGCTTAATGCGATTTTTTATAAGAAGTGTCCTAAACTCTGTAGGGGATAAAATCACCACTGTCAGTCCTGAAAAGTTTGACAGAACCAAATGGAGCAGTATCCACCAAGAATCTCTCTATAGCAGCAACAGAATCACTCTTATGCGATAGTTACACCAGAAAATTATCTTCAATAGAAATTGCATATCTAAGACCTTCTCTAGCAACAGAATCATTTGGACCTGATGAATCACAATGATCAAATACAAGCTGACAAGTAGCATGATCGTCAGCTTCTCTACTCCTATATTTAGACATCTTTCCCTTAACACATGCATTAAAATCAAAGTTCTTTTTGCCAGCAATGTTCATACCATCTAAAACACCCTCTAGTTTGAGTACATCCTTCACGTTACGGTGTCCTAAAATTCTATGCCACTCTTCTACAGTCTGTGTTCTTTCACGATGACTTACATTATCTAGAAAATACAACTTGCCATGTTTCTCAATATTGAAAGCTGTACCATCTGCAGCCTTTGGAGGAAAACTCATTGATGCACTGCATTCTGTTCCTGCCTGCACAGAAGATATATTTGACTTGTAAGAAGGTACATACAATGCATTTTCTAACATCTCTCTCTGAGGATTACCATTTTCATCATAAGACACTTGCATTACCTCTGCTTACTATAACACCACTTGACCTACTACCATCACCTAATTCTATAAAGTGGTTTGAGAAATCAAAATCTTTATCAAATTTCACAAACTTTGATCTGTCACTTATGATACGAGCTGTTGCTCCAGTCTACCAACAATGTGCATTTACATCACGACTCATATGATTATCAACAGGATCAGCGCTAGGTCTAATTGTAAATTCAAATGAATGAGGACTGTCACTGTTATATCACCATTTATCACCAGCATACTTTTTTTTTTTTTTACATAATTTTGTGTCATAAGTACGAGACTAGTACTGAGACTGTTGCCAGTGTGGTCTAATAGGCTTTGGCTTGTACACTCAAACTTTTCATGACCTACCTTGCCACACGAAAAATATGTCGGTCTAATACTTGAATCCTTTGACCTGGCATTCATGACATTATCCTCACCCGTGCTTTGTGGCTGCTGGTTCTCCCCGCTTCAAAATTTCTTAGTGCATTCTCAAATTTACTAAAAGTCATTGGTGCTTCTTTTCGAATCACTACAACAGAGAAAGTCATATATTTCAGGGGTAGGCCTTTCAAAGTCATAGCCATGAGTAAGGTGTCACTGATGGCTTCACCTGGTGCTTCATGGAAGTTGCCGCTGTCTCTGTCCGAATCACATAATCAGTAACGTTTCTTCACTAGCCATCTTCAGTAAGGTTAACTCAGTGTATAAGGCAGTGATTCTAGGCTTACCTCTGGCTAAATAATGGTCACGTACAATGTCGGTGCTTTCTTGTCGTCGTCCTCAGTATCTCTTGATGTGAGGGATAGGCAACGGTCATCTGCTCAACTGCACAACCTAGATATACACGACATTGTTATCAGCATCAGCAGTTCTTGCCGGTAATCACATCAAGCAACTGCTGCAATCTTAAATGGCCAAACTTCTCACAACTCTTACTTTTCCTTATAACAATTCATGGGGAAAGTAAAACAAATGTACTACAAACATAACAAACGCATATACATTATATGTAAAATAGTAAGAGAGTTCATACTCAGCAGTTTCCAGGGGTAAGTTGAATTTAATTAGGAACAAAGTTGTAACAATATTCAGGTGGTAGACCGGCCTGGGTCGACAGTGGTGTCGCCAAGGTCAGATTGTCTACCACCTGGCGGCAGTTACTCACGCATTCTCGTGTGAGGCCAACAGTCAAAAGGAGTTCCAGGGACGGTGTTTAAGAGGAGGAGGAAGTTCCTGGGTACGTCTTGAGCAGTAGCGGTGCACCAGGACCGTGTGCATGGTCCGTACGGTCAAACACGGATCCACAGCATGTTACCACAGTGACACCATCCAGTGATAATGTTTCTCCACCTGCAGCCTTACATTTACGATCGTCCATTGTGGCTGAGGATTGGTAATTGAGGACTCAACTTGAAAGGTCTGGAACTGTCAGGGATGGACCAGAGATCCGAGTCATTGAAAGTTAAACATTTTGAAAGTTTGTATAGGCATTGATGGGCTTCGCTTTGTGAATAGCTTATGATGCTCTACAAGTGAGAGTAGACATGTACCAGATGACGTCACCAACGAACTTGAAAAGGTAATTGTTGGTGAAGAGAAAGAATTTTTTCATAGGTTCCAATTCAATAGACGTGAGCAAGGGTTAGAAGAGAGCATTGAGCAATATATGGCTGCTCTCAGGAATATGGCAAGATCCTTTAAGTTTTGTGACTGTATGTATGATAGTTGCTATGGGACCGGCTAATAACGGTGTTAGAGATAAGAACAGGGAAAACTCATCTCTCAACGGATATTAGACCTACAATCTGCCATACACATCTGTACAGCCATGGAGGTGGCAAGATACAGTAAGAGTGTAGGAAATAATGTTAGGAAGGTACAACAATAGCCTGATCAAAAGTATAAAGTTAACAAGTTTAGTGAGAAAGATAGGCGGCCATCTAGCACAGACATACTACCAAGACAAGTTGCTATTTGCAAATTTCATAGTAAAACTAACGAATTGATCAAGGAAAAATGTCCCGCCTGAAGGCGACTTTGTAATAAATAGTTGTGGTTTGCGAAAACATTTCAGTGCTTCATGTGTCTGTACAGCAAGAGTACACGATACTGTGGGCGAGGGCAGGGATAAAGTCTCCTGTAAGTAATACAGAACTGGTCAGTTGTGTAGAAACCATTCATTCTTTGCCACTCAATAAAAAAGGTATCTACTCCAAGATGCTGATCAATGACGAACTAGTGAAAATGCAAATTGTTAGCATTATATCTGTTAGGTATATTGATACTGCTCATGTGTTGAAGAAGGTTACCCTACAAATGTGGGACAGTTCTACAAAGGAGGCACTGGGCAGGTGTGCTGTAAGGACAATGAATCCCAGGACGGGAGTGGAGTATGATGTTCGATATGTTATCGCTGATACTGAAACCAGTCTAATGCCATTACATAGTGCCAGGTCAGCAGTAAAGAGAGGATTAATAACCATCAATTATGATAATTTCTAGAGCATTAATGTAGTAAAACAGCATACTGATTTGTGTACATAATTTCCAACAGTGTTTGATGGCAATCTGAATCATTGCTTGGTGGCCCTGTGCATTTAACGATATGCTGATTTTGCTCTTCGGCTAGCCAGGAGGATCCCAGAGGTCATGAAACAAGAAGCCAAAAAGGCTTTGGATAAGTTACAACATGAAAGAAAAATAGTTCCTGTGAATGAACCAACTGATTGAGTGAATCAAATGTGTCTCATTACAAGGAAGTCAGGTGATCTCAGGGCTTGTATTGACCCTAGACCCTTAAATGTGGCCCTGAAAAGGAAATATTATAAACTGTCAGTTATAAAGGATGTTTTACCTGATTAAAATGGTGCGACCTTGTTTACCATCTGTGATCTAGGGGCTGGCTACCATCATTGTGAGTTAGATTACGAGTCCAGTTTGTTTGACAACGTTTGCTACTCCATTTGGGAGGTACAGATGGTTACGTTTACCCTTTGACCTGAAGAAGAACAGTGAAATCTTTCAATAGAGATTGCATCAATCTCTAGAAGGCCTGCAGGTCTTACAGTGTGTAGCAGATGATGCACTAGTGTATGGTGATGATACAAGCCATGATGAGAGAATGAGAAAGTTTTTAGCAAGGTGTGCTGGGGTAGGAATAAGACTAAATCAAAAGAAATGCCAATTTTGTATGCCTAAGGTAAATCACATGTGGCATGTGGTGACAAGTTAGGATCTTAGGCTGATCCTAAAAAGTTGGAGGTCATAATGAAGATGGAACCACCTAGTAATAAAGATTTGCAACGATTGGTCGGCGTGGTTAATTATCTTTCTAAATTTCTGCCAAATTTAGCTACTGTGTTACGCCCCATTGTCTCTGGTGGGGAAGGGTGTTGAATGGAAATGGGGGAAATGCGGAGGCTAAAGCATTTCAGGAAATTAAAAGCTCACTGAACAAAGCACCAGTTCTAAGATACTTTGACTCCAACAAACAATCAGTAATTCAGTCAGATGCTAGCAACAAGGATATTGTCGCAGTATTGTTGCAGGAAGACCATTCTTTGTGCTCCACTAGTAGGGCACTGAATCATACAGAGTTGGTATGCTACTATAGAGAAAGAGATGCGTGTCATTCATTGTAAATGCACTAGAAAAATGGCACCAGTTTACATGTGGTATACCAGTAATTGTGTATACAGACCATAAGCCGCTTGAAAGCAGTGTGCTGAAGCCTTTAGACAAGGTCCCAAAGAGGCTTCGGGCAATTCTTATAGGGGCACTTTTTATATGGAATTGAAGTAAAGCACAGGAAGGGCACCCATATGTCCATTGCTGACACTATGTAGAGCTTGCTTACTTGTTCAAAATGTGGACTCCTATGAGGAGTTTGAAAAAAAAAAGATGTTACTTTTCTAACAATGGCTATTGATAGGATAGACAGGCAAGAGACTAAAAGGGACAACACAATGCAGACTGAGAAGTGTTATTCAACAAGATTGGCTTGATAAGAAATCTCAACTACCTGGAACTGTCACATCATATTTCGACACGCAGGACGAACTGTCTTATGAAGATATTATTATCTTTAGGGGTGAGAGACGTCATAAAAAGCAGTTACGGCCCAAGATAAAGGATATACAAGTTGGCCATGTGGTCACTGAAGGGTGTTTAAGCTGAGCTAGAAGTGCATTGTCCTAACATGAATGCTGAAATAATATCAGTGGTGCAATGTTGTGAGGTTTGTAGGTCTTAGGAAATATCCCCTCAAAAGGAAACCCTAATGAGTCATGAGCTTCCTAACAGACATTGGAAAGAGATTGGTACTGATCTGTTAGAACTAATGCCAATATTACCTCACAACTGTATGTTATTGTTCTAACCTTTGGAAGACAGACTATAAGACACTACCGCTCATTCTATTATTATTAAGATCAAGACACACTGTGCTAGATATGGCATTCCTGATGAAATGATAAAAGAAAATGTTCCTCAAATGATCTCGAACACAACGTCGAAGTTCACCAGTTGATGGGGAATGATCCATTGGACCATCTCGCCTTAAAACTGGAAGGCAAATGGCAGGGTTGAGTCTAATGTCAAAAGTGCTAAGAATATGCTAAGAAAGATTGAACATAATGGTTAAGACCAATACATAGCTCTTCTGAACATTAGCAACACGCCCACGCAGGGCACCACCACAAACCCAGTCCAAAGAATGATGCATAAGAGAACAAAAACTATTGTACCCATTGTAGAAAATTTACTGAAGTCACACAGTAAAGTTGGAGAGAATGAGGTAGATAAACTGAAACGTTTACAAAATAAACAGGCACCTTATTACACTGTTAAAGCTCATGACCTCCCTGAATTGTGTGAAGACACAAAGACTATAGAAAATCCCAATAGGAAATTTCAAATGAAGAACAATTCCGCCGTTATACATAGTAAGACTTAATCATTCCTCTTTCAGGAATTTATTTACCAAAGCAGATTCATTTAAGTGAGGTAAATCAGAAACCTTGAACAGTTGGTAGAGCTAATCAGAGGCAGAGAAGTGGAAGTGGCATGTCTGACAGAATATGAACTTTAAGACTGCTTAAATGTTGCACTGTGAGAATTAGGATGAACAAAGGTTCAATGGCACTGTTACATGTAGATAAAAATATTAAACCCTAAGTCTGGAACATACAGCCTAATACAGGAATATTACGAACAAGTATGGGCAAATACTGGAACTGTTGAAGATGAATTATCATTTGGATAATAACCTGCCCGTATTATGAAAAATGTTGCTAACTAAGGGTCAAGCTTATACTATTCATAACCGATTCTGATTAACCCAAGATACTCCGAATACAGGGAGCAATGGAAAGGGGAGGCCCACCAATGAATAACATACTTAAAGAATGAACGGTTAGCGTTCCTATCCGAGACGCATTCACGGGCCGCCCAGAGTCAAGCGCAAAGGTTCGAATCCTGGTTGCGGCAGTCGGTCCACAGTCAATCCAGCTTTTCATTCCAGTACTCCTACAAGTTATGACATCTATATAAGGATGTAATAGTGAAAATGAAGAGATGGGCAACTAGCACTCTAAACAATCTGTCTTCCAATTACAGACTACAAACAAAAGCTACTAACCCTAGCATACAGATATGGCGGTGTATAAAATATTGAATGACTATTGCGATAAAGGATTATTTATAGTAGTAAAATCAGGTGACTGAAGAATTAGATCACTGAAAACATAAAATACAGACGATGGAATCAAATACATTCACTGAAGGAATCGTTGATACCAAAAATTCACTGCCAGAACATGTTGCTATAACAGTACATCCCTCAGTCCAAGCCTTCCAGTGTAGTCTAAACAAATGTTGGAACAAGAAGCCATTGTTAAGAGGCTTCAGTCAAAATAATCGTAGAGAGATGCCAACCTGAAGGCAGCGGTCTGGACATTAGCGACCGTAGAGTCCACCTTTCTACCTGAGCAAGTAAACCCAAGTAATAGACTTGCTGACCCCTCGAATCAAGTGGCTCCTACACCTAGTTTACCTCTACGTACTCCAGCAGGGTGCTCCTACCCCCAGACCCTATAAAGGAAAAACAAAACCAAGATATCGCTTATCATAACGAGGTGATTACAGAGCTTCACTGGAAGTGTTGGTCAGCGAGGGGTAATTTCCTAATGAAGAATTGGAGATGACTATGTCTGCCGGATGAATCCAGTTTTGCTAATTGTGTCACGTTTCCTCGATTCCGTTTAGGAAAGAAACAATTTTCTTACCGTCTCTCCATCACTATATACGGAACCACCAAGCTTTTCAGAGTCCACCCACGATGATGTATAATTACCTCGCACAAGAATGAGAATACAATGGCGACCCCCTCAAACGAGTGAACAAAAAATGTTGCTACATTTTCAAATGTCACTCTGTAAAAGGAAGAAGAAAAAAAAAAGGATCACCGAATTCAAGTTCATAGATCACCGAGAGTCTGCCTCCATAGGAGTATATGTTTCTTAGACATTTAGACATTTTGTCCTAAATTCTATGATTTAGTCACTGACATGTGAACAACACGAATTACACTGCACCATTACGAGAAGAGGTATTCCCGACACCGATCTTCAAGGATATTCACCGTTAAAATCATGAACCCTCAAGGAGCGACCTTCACTAAATCACATATCTAAGCACATCGAAGTCCACGGAAATGTACGCAGACGTCACTTCAGACCGAGCGTGCGCAGAGGTGAAGCTTGCGCTGAGCATGCGTAATGGTTGAATCTTACTCTGATCATGCGCCAAAGGATACTTTTTAACGAGCATGCGTTAGTGGGGTGAAATTACTGTGAGCATGCGCGAAAGAAATTTTGGCCGAGCTTGCTCAAAAGAAGATTGCTGCCCGTATAAATCTGTATGAAATCAGGCTTAGATTTAACATCTAAAAGCAAAAAACTATTAATCATGACCCCCAAAAGACATCACAAAAAAAAGCATAAAAAACAGTAAATGGTGAAGTACTAACGACAGAAATATGAAAATCAACTCAAAATCGTCTCGAAACAGTATGGTAAATTTCCTCACGACAACTGTCTAATGCTTCGCAGATCAGAGTACAGATTTGCAAGTATTTTGACCAACGACTTCTAAATATACAAGTAGAAAATTATCAGATTTCGATCATATATTAAGACATGGTATGGGAAAAAAGCAACTTTGTTTCAAGTGTGAAATCGATCTGTGCTACGTCTTTATCTATAATTAACAATTATATATACGAAAGACGGGAAGTTAAATAAAACCTCGTGATCATTGCCTTATAAAAACAGCTGGATTGGCTCAATAAGACAGCCGTGTGACGTTGTCTGGTTGTTAAGGTCAACGTAACCGCCAAAATTATATTCACTCCACAGGAACGTGATAATAATTGGAAGATCTCACGTACGTACTGTTTGTAATACACAAAAGAAAAATCATCCACAACTTGTTCTTCATGTTTTTCCAACGTTAAGTAAAGGCATGGTTCGGTTCATGCAAAATACGGTTTTAGGTCATGCATCATGTACGAGGCTTATTCATATATAAGGATTATGAAAGTCTGAAAGTACTGATGAGTGATGATTCATTGATCAACGAGGAAAAAAATTTAATACCTAATTATAAGAGGTCTACCAGCCAAGACTGAGTTAATGATTTGAATATATAACATCCACATAACTTTTCGTAACACTTTAACTCGGCATTTCTGGGATGTCAAATTATTCACTGAACATATTATTATATTTAAAAAGCTACAGAGTTCCTCTCCGTTTCTTACGAATAGTTACATAAAACAGCTTCAAGCTGAGGATAAGGGGATTATAATGAAAAAAGGAACTTTCATAAAAATATTTGGGCACGGGACATCAATTTATGTAAACAAGTACAGACGATTTCAAATGAGTTTTTGAAT
>JAUUDZ010458337.1:0-12322 GCA_032361705.1 Panulirus versicolor | reverse complement strand
TACTGACGTTGTTATGGTCTGGTACTGACGTTGTTATGGTCTGGTACTGACGTTGTTATGGTCTGGTAGTGACGTTGTTATGGTCTGGTACTGACGTTGTTGTGGTGTGGTACTGACGTTGTTATGGTCTGGTAGTGACGTTGTTATGGTCTGGTATTGACGTTGTTATGGTCTGGTACTGACGTTGTTGTGGTCTGGTACTGACGTTGTTGTGGTCTGGTAGTGACGTTGTCATTGTCTGGTAGTGACGTAGTTATGGTTCTGGTACTGTCGTTGTTATGGTCTGTTAATGACGTTGTTG
This sequence comes from Panulirus versicolor, assembly GCA_032361705.1. Classification (NCBI taxonomy): domain Eukaryota; kingdom Metazoa; phylum Arthropoda; class Malacostraca; order Decapoda; family Palinuridae; genus Panulirus; species Panulirus versicolor. The sequence goes on along the minus strand of JAUUDZ010458337.1, from coordinate 12,021 downwards.
TGGTCCAGCAGTCTTTGCTCCGCCCTGACTCTTGCGGTTGAGTTCCTTGGAAGACTTCATGTATTCGTCAGACGTCTTGGTAAACAGTATTCCCTAAAGTCAGCACCAAGCAGGTATCCCCACCTCAACACAAGATTTCGAGAGGACCATTAAGGACATACCCATGCTCACAGCCCTTGGCCCAGACCCACGAAACTCAGCCTTCAGAGAAACCACGACGCCTCTAGCACGTGAACTAATATTCTCTGAGGAAATAGTCTAGATTCTGCCATAATTCTCCAGAGTCTGAAACTGACGCCCATCGCCCACTTTACAAAGGTGGAAGCAAAGAAATCCCAGAAAACATCGAACGATAACATTAATCACCCTCACACATTATCAAAAAGCTTTGAACGAGTCCTAAGATGCAAACGTACTGGAATTATGGAAGTGGACAATGTATATAACATGTACGTAACCCAGGACAACATGGCGGGAAGATCCTGCTTCTCTCACCTGCTTGACCATTATGATGGGATCGTTGAAGCTCTGACAAACAAAGAAAATGATGACGTGATTTACACAGACTTTATTAAAACATTTGACAGATGTGATCCTGGCGTCATAGCACATCAACTGAGAAGGATGTGAATAACCGGAAACGCAGGGAGCTGGATAAACAACTTGTTGACTAATAGCTCACTATACGTAGTTGTAAACCATGCCAGTGCCTCCACGGTAAACCACATAGTTCCCCAAAGAGCTGTCCTTGCGCGCATCCCCTCCCTCATTTTCATATCTGACACTAACGCCAACACGAGCCATAGTTTCGTATAATCCTTTGCAGATAATACAAGAATAAGAATGAAAATATTGCTGGAGTGGAAGCATTTATTCCCTCTTCCTCCAAGAGGACCTCTTCTTCCAACCCATGCTTCAACCGTTCCTGTTCTGAGGCCATTCAGGCATGGGATCACGCATATCAGGCTTGTGAAAACTCTCCTACCTTTGGCTCCCATTCAGCTTTTATCACTGCCCATAACCGCTGCAAGCACGTTATCCGTGAGGCGGAGCGTTCTTTTATTCATAGGAAGAGCGATAACCTTTCTCGTCATCCATTGATAGGTCTTCCTGGTCTTTAGCTAAGGGCAACTCTAACAACTATCTCTTTACCTTTCCTTCACTTTTCCGTCCTGGTGATACTATCGCTGTCTCTCCCATTGACAAAGCAGCTCTCTTTGTTTCTTGTTTTCCCTCTAACTCTACCTTGGATGATTCTAACATTCCTTCACCCCATGATGCTCCTCTTACTAATCCTATGCCTCTTCCCATAATCTTTTTTTCGGACTGTCCGAAAAGCGCTTCTTTCTCCTGGCACAAGCAAGGCTTATGGTCCTGATGGCACCCATCCCCTTGTAATGAGTGTTTCTCTGAACTTGCACCTGTCCTCGCTCGTCTTTTCTGTTTCTTCTCAAAAACCAAAACTTTTCCTTCTTTGGAAACACTCATTGATACATCCCATCCCTTAGAAGGGTGACCGTTCTGAGCCCTCTAACTATCGTCCTATTGCTTGGACATCTACCATTTCCGGAGTGTGAATCCATCCTCAACTCCCGTATCCTTAAACACCTTGAAAATCCTTACTAATGTCTGGTTGTCATCCCTGAAAATTTTGGGGAGTCATGTTTAGTTGCCCTTAACATATCTAAGGCTTTTGAAAACAGGGTTTGGCATCGGGGTCTCATCTCTAAGCTTCCCTCTTTTGGCTTCCCCTCATATCTAACTTCCTTTCTGGCCGATCTATCTCTGTGGTTGTTGATGGACCAGCCTCTCTCCTTTTTTTCATCAACTGCGGTGTCTCCTACACTTTTTCTCCTTTTTTCAACGATTTCCACTCCTTAGATGATCCAATGCGCCCAAACGCTGACGACTCGTCACTACATTCATCCACGTCCTTCAATTCTGCTCCCTCTTCTCTCACTCAATCTGCATCTCGTCTTGACACAGCTTCCTCAATAAACTCAGACTTAGACATGATTTCTCAGTGGGGTAGATAATATCTTGTTAAATCTAATGCCTCCAAGACCCAATTTCTACCCATCTTTATCGAAAACTCACATTTCTCACGTCTCCTTTGACGGCTCTTTAATTCCCCCTCTTGACTCGATGAACATACTTGGTATTACTGTAACATCCACTCTCTCTTGGAACCCCCACATAGCAGGAATAGCTAAGTCTGCCTTAGTCTAAGAAACTGGGTGTCCTGTTTAGATGTCGAAACCTCTCTTCTGGGCAGTTGCTACGTTTATACAAGGGATTGATTCGTCCTTGTATGGAGTACTTGACAGAGTTGAGTCCAAAGCGGTTCGAATTATAAATTATCCCAGGCTAACATCCAAACTTGAACCTCTTGCCCTACGCGGCAATGTTGGTTCACTTTCCCTCTTCTTTAGGTATTGCTTTAGTTTTTGCTCCTGAGAGCTGGCTGCTTGTGTGCCTCCACCACTAGCTAGACCACGTAATGCTCGGCAGGCTGTTGCGTCACATGATTATTGTGTGGCCATTGGCACATGCTTCTTTCCCTACTCGTCAAAGCTTTGGAACTCCCTTTTTTAAAGACAGGTCTTTCACTTCCTCAAAAATTCGTAAATGCCTTCCCTTGTCTTTTCTTTTTCTGTTTCATAATACTTTATTTCAGTTAAGGCCCGGCCTTGATGTGGACCTTTGTCCGTGACTGGAGCCTTCAACATAAAAAAGGCTACAAAGAGACATAAAGAAGGCTTTAACTGGGCCGCTAAGAACAACATGCTTTTAATGGAGATAAATTTAAACTCCTCAGGCATAGGGAATATGAGGAAATCTAAAACAACACATAATACCGGATAAACATAGACGCTAACATTATCCTATGGCATAAAGTGGAAGACCTTGAATTGATAATGTCTATTGACCTAACTTACTGCGAGCATTACGAAATAACGGTTGCTCCATGCAGAAGGATGGTACGCTGGATCCTGCAGACTTTCAAGACCAGAGAAAAAACCAATAATGATATTATTCAGTGCGATAATTCTGTCATGATTTGAAATGCTGCTACATCCGAACATCACCCTACAGTACGGGCGAGATTGCGGATTTAAAAAAATTTCAGAGATCTTTCACAGCCCACATTAATGTGGTAGAGGAACTGAATTACTGGGAACGGCTGAAATCTCTGAGGCTGTACTCCCAGGAAGGCAGACGGGAGAGGTATATTTTCATCTGTACCTGGAAAATCCTAGAAGATACGGTTGCCAACTTACGTCTGGAAATAACCTACTTGCATGATAACCATGGATGGTAGAATACTACTTCTGAAATCCAGAGGTGCGAGATGTCCAAATAGAGAACATCTTGAAGATCCGGGGTCCAAGATTCTTCATGACCTTGCTTGTTACCATCATGAGACACAGCCTGGTGGGTGCACGGTAGAGAAGGCCAAGAGTGCACTGGACAAGTACCTACACAGTGTACCAGACCAGCCAGGCTGTGGGGGTCTGAGGGCTGCGGCTTCCAACAGCTTGATCGACCAACGACCCGATGCAGCAGCCTGGGTCCAGCTTGGCTTGTGAAGACTTTACCAGGTATTGACCAGTAATGCCGCTCGGTCATGCTGGACACAGGACATTTACCTTGATCACTACAATGCTACCCTCAAACAAGACTGGACGATACTTGAGCAGAACGATACGACCCTTGGGTGTAATGGCGTGGTCTCTGACCTGACCCTCATGTGTCAGGTCAGAGACCAAGCCACCATAGCCGCAGGTCGTAACATCGTTTGAAGAGGTTAGGGTAAGAGGGCGTCGTGCGCCAGTTACGCGGAGGCGTCATGCGTGATGTAGCTCCTGTAGAGAGATTCCAACAGGTGAGTCAGATGAAGAGGATCGTAGTCCCCCAGGCGGGCAAGATCTGTTGGCCAGGATTCATAAGCCAGGTGGATGGCGTCGGTAGTAAGCCAGAGGTCAATGCTGGGGCGGGTGTCGGGTGTCCTGCAAGACTGTACCCTGAACACGGAGGCGTTTGCCCCGACGTAAGCGCACGGGACACCTTGGGAAACCAGCGTCTGTTATGGTATTGATTTGCCACGCAATGTGAGTGGTGTCGGGGCGGCCAGACCAGGGTTGATGGAAGGAGCACGTGTTACACGCCGCATTCCTGACCCGCCGTTGCCCGTCGCCACCACCATCCGAGGGGCAGGTGGGTGAGGCACTGATGGGGGTAATTACCGTTGATGATGCTGATGATCAGGTTGGTACTATGTACCTCACCTAGCGGTGTAAGGCCGCTACAGTGAGGTAGACACACTGGTGTTGTGCAACATCACCAGGTCGGTCTTGAAGGAGACATGTAGGACCACGTAACATCACGGCTCGGCCTTGATGAGGTTCCCAGTTACTGTCACAGTAAACGTCAGGGGTCGACCTAGATGAGCCGCCCAGTTGGGGCAAGGTAACATTTAGGGTCACCCTAAAGGTCCCTAGTTGGGGTCACGTAACATCGAGTTAGACCTTTAGGTAAAGGTGGCCAGTAGTAGTCATACGACATGGGGGGTAGGGGGGTCGGCCTTGAGGGAACATAGTGTGTTAAGTAACAACAAGGGTTAACCTTACGATAAATTCCAGAGTTAGGTTGGGGTTAGCCTTCTAAAAGCAGTCTTGGGCAGTGTGACCCCCAGGGGTAAGCTTTATGGGGGGAAAATACTGGACACATCATTAGGGGTCAACCTCGAGGTAACAAGTGGGTTTTGGTAGGGTCATACATTATGTAACACCAGGGACCGACCTTGGGTTAGGGTCATACATTATATAACAAGACCACAACCAGACATTTACCCTTTTAGCACGACGGTCCAACCCTGGGATATGATGGACTGGCCTTTGACCTGACCTTTGAGGGTATGACCCCAGTGGTCGTACAGTGGTGCTCAGCGGGTTAGTGTTGATAAAAGTGACGTCAATGTGGGGTGGGCGGAGTGTAGTGTTACACGATCGTGATGTCTTTCAATGCTAACCAGGCTTACTGATGTTTGTTGATCGGTGTTTGATGTTTGTCGTAGATGTTCTCACCTTTGTTCAGTTAGTGGCGTGAGGTTGTCCATCATGGTGCTCGTGCTGGACCGTGTACACTTGTCCTGGAGCAGCAGGTAAGTTGTACATCGTATCTGTAACATGGTGCTCCCCGTCCCAACACTCGCATCTCATGCCAGAAGTTGGACTTGTGAGTTCTCATGTTGCTCCTCCATGTTTGTGGGTCATTGTGTTCTTCATTGTAAAGCTTCATGAATTTACGCAACAAATAAGAATCATAGAATCGTGTCTCGACCTCCTCGGAAACTCACTACCAAATATATTTGTCGTTGGAAACTTCAACCTGCCAGAAATTAAACAGAGACAAACAGGAAATAACATCGTAGCGGAAAACACTGGCACTGGAAGCAGCTCGCACGAACAGCTGTAACAAAGAGTTATTCATACTATGTGAAAAGTTCTCCCTCAGCCGACAAATAACAAAGACCAACCAGAGGAAATAATATTCTGGATTTAATCATCGCAAATGATATGGACCTGATATGTGATGTTACCACCACAAACACCCTGTACTCTGATCACAACCTGACTGAAGTAAACACAAGCTTGTACTCTGATCACAACCTGACTGAAGTAAACACAAGCTTGTACTCTGATCACAACCTGGCTGAAGTAAACACAAGCTTGAATTCTGAACTGCACAGTCAGAACACACAAAACAATGGAGGTGTTTTCTGCAACTTTAGTTTTAATAGTAAAGTGATAAAGTGGGAGGCCGTGATCTATGATATGTCTGCCAATACAATGGGAAACACTGCTGAGTGCCAGAGTAGAGGAGGCGTGTGTAAGACACATGACCACTCTCGTACTACACACATGCAGTACACATACACCAGCCACAAGAAAACACAACAGGTAAGAACGAAGAAGACGAGCACAATACACGAGGCGAAAAAGGATTATAGACTTACTACAGAAGCCACAGCTTTCCCAGGAAATGAAAGAATAGCTATAAGTGAATTGTAGGACATACGTAGACTATAAACTGAATGTCATATGAAACATAGAAAAAGAAAAGCCATAGATTGCATAAGAAATAACCCAAAATACAGATACTCCTATGCAAACCCAATACCACTAATTCCATTGGCCCACTCAGAAGAGAAGATAACTTTACAGACGACTGCCTAGAGATGAGTGGCCCAGAAACATTAGAAATAAATGACCCAGGAGACTTCTTCCTACACAGTGATCTCCCAAGTGTACACATATCATCGGTGACCTTACAAGATTTCGAGAGGGCCGTTGTGATCATGCCCATGTAGTCAGCCCCAGGCCCGTGCATTGAATATCCTTTGGAAAAAATTTAGATTCTACATCACGCCACTCCTCAGAGTTGAGCTGTGGCAGCGGGGATTTTCCTTTCCCTGGAAGGTTTAACCATGCTGCAAATGTCAAGCTTGAGCTAGCTCTCAACACATGTTGGCTGTTTTGTTTCCTATACTCTTCGTTCTTCCATTCTTGATCTGTCAGAACTGAAATTGGTCATTTGTTTGAATTGAAATGAATTTTAGGATATTATGAAGTGTATTAAGGCGCTGAATAGCCTTAATTTTGTAGTCCAATCCAATCTACTCCACAAAGGTGGAAGGAAGCAAAGCAGTCCAAAAAAACCTACCGACTGATAACATTGTATATCATTATTGTCTTTGAAAGAGTCCTAAGAAGCAAACTGACTGGAATATATATAAGTGAACGATGTACATAACCCAGGACAACAGGGTGGGAAGATCCTGCTTCTCTCACCTGCTTGACCATTATGATGGGATCGTTGAAGTTCTGACAAACAAAGAAAATGATGACGTGATTTATAAATTTGCAAAAGTATTTGACAAATGTGATGATGGCATCTTAGCACAAGAAATGCAAAAGATGGGAAGAACCGGAAAAATTGAGAGATGGATATAAATCACAACACGTAGTAGTAAATCATACCATCCCCAGGGACTCCATGGTAAAAAGCTCAGTCCCCAGGGAACCGTACTTGCACCCCTTTTGTTCCTCATTCCTAGATCTTACACTGACGCAAACACGAGCCACAATAGCGTATCATCCTTCGCAGATGATGTAATAATGATTATTAAAAGCTCGTCAGTAGATGATGCCGTAAGGCTACAAAGCAACATAAACGAAGTCTTTAACTGGGCCACCGAGAACATGTTTTTCAAAGGAGATAGATTTTAGCTCCTCCAAAACGGAGAGAATGAAGAAATCAGTAATATCACAGAACCTCGGTCAGACACATACGCAACAATAAACCTGATGAATGATATGAAGGACCTCGGAGTACTAATAATGTCTTAACGACGTAACCTTCAGCGAACACAACACAACAACGGACACCTCATGCAGAAGGATGGCAGGCTGGATCCTGTGGACCTTCAAAACAAGAAAAGAAAAACCAACATCACTCAAGGCACTAGTTCTTTCACAAATTGAATATTGTTACTTTGTGACATCACCTTACAAGGTGATCGAAATTGCAGATGTAGAATGTGTCCAGAGATCTTTCATAGCTCATAAAAATGTTTTAAATTTACTGGGAATGACTGAAATCACTGAAACGATTACTAAGCATCTAAACCTAGAAAATCCCAGAAGTTATGGTTCCCAACTTTCATTCGGAATCACATCCTACTGGCACGACAGGCATGGAAGACTTTGTAAATACTACGTCCGAAATCAAAAGGCGCGATATGCGCACAAAAAAGAGAGAACTCCTTATACATGCTGGACCCAAGACTCTTCAATACCTTGCCGCGTACCATCAGAATCAGCAGATTATGCACGTTAGAGCACTTCGAGAGTGTTTTGGTCAAGTTCCTACAAAATTTACCGGACCAGTCAGGCTGTGGGGGCTATATGGGTCTGAGGGCTGCGGCTTCCAACACCTTGGTCGACCACCGACCCGATCCAGCAGCCTGGGCTCATCCCGGACTGTGGGGATAAACACCTCCAAAGAGTCCACTATGTATCCACTTCACACTTAACTAAGACTGATGGACACCTGTCATACGAGGGTCACCAGGACGATCTTCACCTTCTGTATATAGATGTTGAGGATGGCAATCTCATTATGGTTGATGCTTGCAGTGGCTAGGGTGGGGATCTTCCTGAAAAGGTTGTGTATGAGCTCAAAGCTGTTTTGGTGCCACATTGCAGCTGGGCGACGAGGAGGCGAAAGTGGTGCAGTAACTTTTCGGACTATCAGATGGGGGTCTTAGTGGTGGTTGGAGAGAGTTTAGAGGACCAGTGCATGAAGCGCCTCTTGTAAGGTGGTGTAAAAGGAATGAGGATGATGTTGAATGTCCTTTTCCACACCTTTTTCAGTACAAGAGGAAAAATTTATGCTTTTTGACTAGGAACTAGATTATCCCTTCAAAGCGCCTAAATCTTTCGCCTTTTTCTGGAAAAGGTGACAGGAAGATGACCGACCCTCTGGGTGCCTGGGCCCACTCTGGCCCACCTCCCATCCTGCCATGTGTTGTACCCACAGTAAGCTCTGTACCTGCCTCTTGCCAACCCATTAACATGTACCCATTTACCCATACTGTCTGAAATGTTTGTCTCTGTATATACAGACGAGAAAGTTAAAGGAAATAGAAATCTTTTTTAGTAGTCCCTATTGTGTAGCAGGTAAGTAGAAAGACAAGTCGGGGAGGCACAGATCAGTCTGGGAAGAATGAAAGTTGTGAAGATGGTCTAGAGTTATGGGGCAGGGTAGTCTGGGTGGTGTGGGAGCAAGGAACGTTACGGTACGGAGGCAGTACCTGGACCGTAGATGTTGGTGAAGTACGGAGGCGGTACCTGGGCCATAGATGATGGTGAAGTACATTTTTCTGTATATACTGTGTTTCTCTTCCTCTGGAGACAGCCAGTGTCACCCTCACGTCCAGACCAGTAGCCCTAAGCATTTTTCCATGACAACCCATTTCAGGTTTTCCAGGGTCTCTGTGATCCCACCCACGTAGCAGTTTATGATCAAGTATTTAGTAAGACCAGATATCTGGAGTAACTAAAGTCTTGCATTATAACTGAGAACGACGCAACTCTGGCGCAATGACACTTCAGAATATATAGACTCTTAAAGAGCTGCTGATTGTGGTGTTAGAACACATGTCTCCAGACCTGACACTCGAGGAGGAGTCTCGTTACCCTCACGAGTCCAAGATGATTGCTTGGTGACCTCAGGCTTGATTACCCCTGATCTAGGCAGTCATGCGTTTGATTGATCAGTTAGAGATGAGAAGAAACATGAAGGAAGGTTGATTCTGTATGCGACAGTTTAGAGATAGTCCTCTTTGTAATGATACTATTGGTGCTGGGTTTGTACTGATACGTGCTGAAAACCTATTATGACCTGGTAATGACAGGGAAAGTATGTCAGGGAAGCCCATAGCTGCTGACTCCCTGCAAGATCCTTCCCCTGGGAATTTGGGAATTGCCATTTGTTACCTTTACCATCCCCTGACCCTGTTGTAAAGCACTACTCCCACATGTTGACAGTACTGGGTACTTCCCACGCTCACCCCACAGTATGCATGCTGTGTTGAGACCCCCCCCCTCCCCCTACACACACACACTAGTAACCATAAGGTGGGGACATCAGCAGGGTCCTGCAGGAGCCATCCCTTCGTCGTGGGGGAGCGCCTGGTGTAGGGAGCATTACAGTCACTTACAGTTTAGGGAATCAACAGTGTTCCTGTTGCTGGCATCTGACCACCACATGGAACGGATAATGTTTCTTGTTTGCAGGTTGGTAACAATAACATGGGTCCTTGTTACCCTCTCAAACACCAGTCGCGTATTTATGCGACACAGACAGACGGCAATAAACAACGTGTAAGAAAACGTTGACCTTGGACTTCGTCCTCGTATATGAAGTCCTCGTATGTAAACTGGGCAAGTTGATCGAGAAGGTAAAATTGACTAAGAATCGATAAAGTAAAAAAGTGAGACTACATTAACGTGGTGGAGGTTGATGTGTCTTGATGAGAGGCCTGGTCGGTGCGTCCTACCGAGGCTACTGTGTTGGCCTGGCTGCTGCCTCACGTACCGAGACCTTCAGGCTAGACTGAGGAGGACTGGCTCTTGTGATATGTTGGCAGACGGAGCTCAAGGATACACGAGAACTTGTGATGATAGTGGCAGGTAAAAGCGCGCGGGGAGGGCAGGTAGGCTGGGTCGTGCCTGGTGAGACTAGCATGTCTGGACCAGGTAGGTACCACATGATCTAAACCTGATGGTCCATTAGGTTTGTGAGGTGTGGTGTGGTGTGGTGGGGGGGGGGGGGACATGATGCCTCCTGCCCGCTGAAAATTGTTGCTAGTCCAAGTTTGTGTCTGATTGGCAGTCATCCAAACCCAGCCAGACGAGGGTTGACGAGACCGAATCATTGTGAAGGAAAACGATGCGCGGGAACACCAGAAAACATATTAGCACGACAGAAAGTTTAGAATAAAATGCATTGTTCTGCTGCAGTGGCCGACCAGCACAAAGGTTCTGGTACTGGGTTCACCCACTGATGAATATGAATGTTGCTACTACGCACGTCACCGTCATCACCTGTGTGATTGCTGGAGTTGACTGGTGGGAAAACCAACGTCTTGGGGAAGAAAAGAAGTGTGGAGTGTGGGATGGTAGTGATGCTACTGGTAGATAGTGTGGGGTGGGGGTGGTAGTGATGCTACTGGTAGATAGTAGTGTAAGTCAGAGTTTTGAAACATGATTGAACATGTTATGTGTGTGTATTGTTCCGACGAATGGTATGTGAGGTAGTTGTCGAGGGTGGGAGCCAACCACTGGTGGTGGAGGAGGGAGGAGGAGCGGGGTGAGTATGGCAGCGGCCTCGGAGGGGTGCGGCCACACGCCCCGGGAAGCGTACAACCAGCAGGAGGTTGGGACGGGTAGGACGCCTCGCCAACTGGTTCCTGGTAGAGCTGGAGGCAAGCAGTGTGGTCATGCAGGTGAGACAGGTCGCTCTGCCACACAAACCACCACACTCCATGCTACTGCGCCACACACCGGGAGTTTATCAGCGAATGACAAGTACACCTGAAAAATGGGAGATAAGAAGTATAACATACAGTTGACTGGCCTGAAGTGTGTGGAAATATATCTCCTGTGGTGCTTGCAGTCTGACCTGGTACCCTGGCAGGTTCCAGTGAGTGTGGTACCGCTGAGATGAGGAGGAAGTGGACGCTCGGAGCTCTGAGTGGGTGACGGCTGGTAGAGCATCTTGCAATGGCCCTGGGAAGTTGGGGACGCTGATGGAGTGCATGGAAGGCGGTGCCTGTTGGTGAGGGTTTGTCGTGTGTAAGTTGTGTAATGTGTGGAAGTGATGGTGAGTAAAGTGGTTCAGTGTAGGAGAGGTGTAGTGTTTCATTGTAAGTGGGGTACAGTGTAAGGGTTGTATGTATGATTTTCTTATGGTTGTAGTGATGGCCAAATGTGAGGGAAGTTTTACTTCCACAAAAGTGGACTTGATCATAATTGTTGTAGACATGTAATTATGTATATGTTTTATAAGTAGGCCAGTAGTTGATGATGGTGAGGGGGTGATGAAGTGGGGAGGAGAGGACATTGGGAGACTACCAGACCCGGTCTGAGGTTATACCTTGATTACTGACACACCTTAGCTTGTGGTGCCACGCTTCAGGTTGTGGTGCCACGCTTCAGGTTGTGGTGCCACGCTTCAGGTTGTGATGCCACGCTTCAGGTTGTGGTGCCACGCTTTAGGTTGTGGTGCCACGCTTCAGGTTGTGGTGCCACGCTTCAGGATGTGGTGCCACACTTCAGGATGTGGTACCACACTTCAGGATGTGGTGCCACGCTTCAGGATGTGGTGCCACGCTTCAGGATGTGGTGCCACACTTCAGGTTGTGGTGCCACACTTCAGGTTGTGGTGCCACGC
>JAUUDZ010458326.1:0-12323 GCA_032361705.1 Panulirus versicolor | reverse complement strand
ATATATATATATATATATATATATATATTGTGTGTGTGTGTGTGTGTGCGTGTAAAGAATAGAAAAGTACTATTAGATTTGTATTAAGGTTTTGTGAGTAAACATGAGGTTGATTTGAATGATTATAATCAAATATTCATAAGTAATTGTGATCATGTTGTAATCATAATAACAACCGTAATCAGAATATTCGTAGGGTCATGGTTGTGGTCATAATGATATCAGAAATGTTGTACTACAATAATGGTGATGAACATCAGATAATGATATGATCATTATATGCAGAAAGATCCTGATGATTTGTAAGAGGAGAACATAGTGACTATTTTCACTATGTAGGAGAGGTGATAACGAACAGCCTATTAAATCCACAGCTTGTACAATAAATTGCATCAGTACACAATATCTGCGTATGACGCACTGCGTATGACGCACTGTCATGACTTACGACACCCTGCGAATGACACTTGCGTCATTCAGTTAAGGAAACTGGAGGGTATGGGGGCGGAGGGGGGTTGGGGGTCTAGCCAAAGGATTAATTTTCATGATATGATAAGAAGAGAATTTTCAAGTGAAATTTTGTTATAAAGTTTCATATTTCCGATAGATCACCCGGACGACCAAGACAGTTCCGTGGATCACCAGGTCAACGCTAGAACAGTAATTCTATTCTTCAAGCCACTGGCCACCTCGCCCCTCACCCGCCACACAGTGACTCGGGTAATGGGAACCTGGCCATCACAACAGATGACATGTCACTACTGTTGGCTCAACAGTCGTGTCAACAGGAGACCATCCGGAGACTGCAGCAACGGCTGACCATCCGGAGACTGCGGCAACGGCTGGGTCCACGTCTTGCGCTGGACGAACAAGAATTGGCGAGCAGTGTGACGCTGATGCTGACATGGTAATGACTTGAGATTAAATCACCTGGAGCTCCAAGTATCAGAGAGAGAGAGAGAGAGAGAGAGAGAGAGAGAGAGAGACCATGTACTGTTGTACATTGTACTTCATTATAAACCACAGTTGTACACTCCAGTACACCTGTTCTCGACAATCAGTCAGGATGGAACATTGACCAGAGGTTGGAGGAAGGTGACTTACCGTATACCAACACACGACGAGACGTCAACATGACGTGAACTATGTAAACACGACGAGACGTCAACATGACGTGAACTATGTAACGTGGGAATCATCCAGGACAACAGCCTCAGCTGAAAGTTCAGTTGAGACCTCACCCTGGACTGAACTCACTACTGAAGCTAATTATTGTAGAATACTTCATATACACAACCTGAATGTCTCTTCTTCTTCTTCTTCTTCTTCTTCTTCTTCTCCTTCTTCTTCTTCTTCGAGCGGAAATTAAGAGTTTCCAATCAAGCTACTGGTCATAGTTGACCTCTTCAGTAAATGACCCACTCCATCAGAGTAAGTCACGTATGTTCGAGATATGCTCGGGAACCAAGAAAACAACACACAGGGCCACTCCAATCTGTCCTCACACATAACAGTCGAACAAGGTGGTTTGATATCTTAGTATTGTACACGACTTACATATTTCTTTTGAAGAATCTCTTTGTTTTGTCTGACAATTGTACGAAAATAACTGAGGAAAATATTGTTGTTTTGCACTAGAAATTCTATATCTTAAGTTAGATTGTGATGTGCCACTCGCCAAGCCTGTGACAGTGGGTCTAATATGGCTGGAAGTATAAGGTGTACAAGCAGTTAAGCTGGAGCAGAACTTAAGCCGAACTTGACCTTAATTCAAACAGTATTTTCTCCACTTGTGTAAACCACACAGTAAACCTTGTACGAATGTGTGACTTAGGTACGCTGAGTCATGGTGCCAGGTGGCTCTTACCTACTGTGGAGCGGGCAACGGGTGCACAGCCTGTTTAACAGGAGCACACAACGGGGGAATCCTTCCTGTTTCACTACATGGTCCTTCCAGAGCCAAGTGGTCTACACGGCCAGGTGGTCTGCACGGCCAGGTGGTCTGCACGGCCAGGTGGTCTGCACGGCCAGATGGTCTACACAGCCACTGGTCCATCATGTGAGGTCTGTGAGGAAGGTTTGGAACGACCATGAGTCTCTCAGTCTCACTGCTCGAACTGAACTTACTGTACACATCTGACCTGTACTTCACTGCACAGCCTCGAACGGTACTTCACTGTATAGACTTGACCTGTACTTCACTGTATAGACTTGACCTGTACTTCACTGTATAGACTTGACCTGTACTTCACTGTATAGACTTGACCTGCACTTCACTGTATAGACTTCAAGTGCAGTGAACGGGGTCGAACTGAACATCACTATATAGACTCAAAATGAACCAAATGTAAGTACATTTTGATGACGTGTTTGTGTGTAAACACGTAACAGAGATGCACCAAAGTCTACCTGATAACTGAAGGAGACAGTTTTACCCACCAGATGTTGACACACACACACACACACACACACACACACACACACACACACACACACACGTACATGACGCTGCTACACATCTTCCTACCATGGTACATCATCACCAAGCCTGGCATGACCAGATGAAGCCAGGTAAGCACCACGGGGGATATACTTCTGATGACCAAGACGATACGAGAGCTTAGGAAGCAACTTCGTCCAACCCTCGAGAGGAAAAACAAATGTAACCATTTTCTTTTTTTCTTTTCATAAAGCTTCGACTCGAGAGGATGTGTGACTGAAACACTCTGGCATCCTGGAGTGGTGGTGACCCTCCGACATGAGCCGTGAGGTCACCAGAGGTCACTCAGTTCACTCGCTATATCCACCTGTATGTCAATTTGGGTTTGCTACAGATGAAATACGATCACTTTTCTGCTTATTTTCTTCTCATATTTCCTTATTTAGACTCGTAAACGTTACTGTGTTAGAGCCCAGCCATGACCGCTACACTGCTCTAGCCCAGCCATGACCGCTACACTGCTCTAACACAACCATGACCGCTACACTGCTCTAGCTCAGCCATGACCACTACACTGTTCTAACACAGTCACGACCGCTACACTGCTCTAACACAGCCATGACCGCTACACTGTTCTAGCACAGTCACGGCCGATACACTGCTCTATCACCGCCATAACCGCTACACTACTTTAGAATAAGCTGCTACAACAGTAAAGTGAAAAGGTGATAGCATCATGATCATAATAGTCATCAGATGTTACAGATGCACCAGACACATACGAGAATCCGTGCATGACGCTACACACCAACAAATATGATCCACCTTCTACACAAACCAGTGTCGGATACATACGTTTATAGTTTATCATCTGATCCCATTATGTGCAGAGATCTGCCACAGTACACGACTATAAGACGAAACCATGACAACAAAGTAATGGAATTGAATCCGATTTTTTTTTTCAGATGTGATCGTATGAGATGCAAGAGTCCAGGTGCCTCATATGAGAGGATTGTGACACTATCATGGTTACTGGGGGTGTGACACATCTCCCTCTACCTGCCACAACCACCACGAACACACCACACCACCACCAAGTTGTGCACACCACCACCAAGTTGTACACACCATCAACAAGTTGTGCACACCACCACCAAGTTGTACACCATCACCAAGTTGTACACATCAAGTTGTACACACCAGCACGTCCACCATATTGATCTGCACCGAACATTATAGTAACAGGTTTATACTACCACATCTGTAATGGTCTGCTACAGAAACAATGGTGGTGAGACACAGAGGATCAAGGTCTCCATCACGTCCCTCTCTCCAGCAGTGAGACACAGAGGATCAAGGTCTCCCTCACGTCCCTCTCTCCAACAGTGAGACACAGAGGATCAAGGTCTCCCTCACGTCCCTCTCTCCAACAGAGGTGTTGCTGGTGGTGACGCGCGGATGTTGGAGCCGCAGCTACCAGCCAGGTAAGCTGGCCTGAAGGTGACTGTGTGTGTGTGTGTGTGTGTGTGTGTGTGTGTGTGTGATGTGAGGAACTGGATCCTCTATTGTGGGTGGCGGGGGCATCTTGATCCTCTTGTCGTGAGGGTGTGACCAGCAGAGCATCCGGTGATGATCCTCATGAACTCCATAGATAGACCTGGATGCCAAACCTCGCAGCGTCCGCCTGGGTTGTCATCATACTCTCACCTCCTCCAGTACCATGAACACACCAGAGACGTGCAGGTCCACGCGTCACGATGCGTCTCCACCGTGCCCAGCGAACTGGCTCGTGAAGTCGTATCCTCTGGCTGTGTGGAATGCAGGCAGGGATCTGCAGACGTCCCCAGACAGGTGTTTCCTCGCAAACAATGTGCACTGAGACGTGCTTCTGGTGTGCCCGGGTGGCAGCAGACAACCCAAGCTTCAGTGGCTGAAGCGTGATGAGGGTAGTGTACCAGGAGGAGTGAGACGTAGGTGTCCCTCACACCCCAGTGTGTGTGTGTGTGTGTGTGTGTGTGTGTGTGTATGGGGCACATCCCTGCCCTCAGTGACTCTACGGGGTGGCCGATAGTGAGGCTGTGTACATCTTGGCTGTGTTAAGTCCGTGGCTGAGTCTTCATAATGGTCCGTCAGAGCCTTACCTCGTGTGCACGTGTCAGTATATTGACACTGTTACACTGTTCAGTATCATAACTGCTTGATCGAGAAACGATTTGCCTCCACTGCGTCTTCCACTCCTCTGTACACTGGCCGTCCTAACTATAATACAACGAGCCAACGTACATAACGTCCTGGGCCACAGCTGCGCCTGGGAGTGTGGCACTTGGCTACGTCAGCCAGTGATCCCGGTAAAAATGACGTCCTGTGCATCGCTGTACTCAGCTGCACAGGACTGAGAACAATCTCGTTTTTTTTACCTCCATGACGTATTAACTGAAGTCACAGGTAATTGCTGTCTGGGATGACATCATCTGCATGTTTGACATCTAGTTCTTCCTCGCCATTATGTTCTAGGGAGACGTACATCATGTCTTGCTTTTGTAACTTCAACATTGATTGTTCTCAAGACGATATCTTCCCTTATCTATCATCACTCTTCTTAGTGTCTCACTTTCAAGCTGACGCTCGTTTGTTCTAAGCTCAGAATGGCAGCTTTGATCCGAAAATGTCGGAAACACGAGAGGTGATGTTCTTTGATCAAGCAGTCGGACGTAGTGAATCTTACCTCCATAAGTAAGTCAACTTTTCGTTAAGTTTCTCATGTACACTTTTCCCGTCAGACCCGTCCAAGTGGAGAAGACGTTGGTAGCGGTGGTCTGCTGCAGCTTCTTGTGTTACTTACGTCCTCTCACAAACTCACTGTCAGCTTCTTATGACCAGGTGTGTGAGCGCTCGCCCATACGCTGTGAGTAAACATACATCCGCCTTGCAAACTCTTTTCCACTTTCGTGAGCACTTTTGAGTGATATTCAGTCGCGTACACACTGAGATCAACTTCACCTATTTCCACACTCCAGGTTCGGATCCTCCTTTACAGTCCTGTGTATGTGGTTGGCGCAGTGAGCGGTAAGTACTTACCCGGTGTAATGGTTGACACAGCTGGGTCGCTGTGTGTTACGTGTGTCCTGCCTGGGCTGGAGTATATCACTACCGTGTTATACTGGCACATATAGCCTTCCTCTCCTGAAGTATAATGTAGGTTGGTTATACTGCACAATGATGGTCAGTAGGGCGCCGGGTGTAGCCCTCACCCCCTCCATGTGAGGGATCAAACAACTGTTCTAAACACAGGTTTTATTGTCCTCTGAACATCTCCAGGGAATAACATGAACTTCCTTGACCAGTGTGATTCCATCACTTGATCTGAGATAAATGAGTTGATAACAAATGGTTTATTGATTTCAAACAGCCATTCAGCTGAACATATACAGTTGAGGAATTACATAACTGGGAGGTCATAATAGCTACTAGTTAATTACATAACTGGGGGTCATGATAGCTACTAGTTAATTACATAACTGGGGGTCATGATAGTTTCTAGTTAATTAATCACAAAAGATCCTAAGATCAAGATGGGGCTGTTTACTTCGCTTTGGACAAGCTTACGAAAGAAGTCTATCTACAAGATCTTTTACAGCGATAATTTCATGGTTTATACATAATACATTTTATGTCGATACGTTGAACATTACGTGATGTAGAGTTACATATTAGTTGAATTTCAGTAGTATTGTGTTGACATACATTATGTATTTGATGGTGAACATTAACTGATGTCAAGTTACATACATGTCGAACTGTAATAATAATAGTATGTTGACATATATTTTGTATTTGATGGTAAACATTAAGTGATGAATATTCTCACGTTGGTTAGGTTACAGTGATATAGTAGTTGACATTCACATAACCATGGGAAAACAACAATACGCTCGCTTAACCTTAGTCCATTTGTTCATGTATTGTTCATGACCTTCACAGTGGTAGCAGGTATGGGACAGTTCTTATACCTGTACAGCACTGGTTGGTGGTACATACAAAGTGGTTGTGTTGACAAACGTCGGTCAGACAAGGTTAGTCCTGGTGGTGTGCTCAGCTGGGTCAGAACTTCAACGGTGGGAGGAGCAAGGAACATGACCTCGTCATGTTGACAGTGAGTTAACCGCACCTCCCACATAGACCTCTCACTAGTTCACTAGGGAAGGTGTCTAATTTGCGTATCTCTCTCATAACCAAATTAAATGGAGGTAGACACTCTTGTGTGAGGATGGTGGCCCACAAGAGCAAGTTGTAATATCAACATTAGATGGAATGAAAGTAAATAAAAACGGCAAATCCTGATCACTTCTCTCTGAGAACATTCATAAACGCCAAAGGCAGTTAAATCTTTGACTCCTCTTGTCAGTCACAGGCTACAAGAGATGGTTGCAGAGCACTGGAAGTTTCTCAATGTAACACCGAGATTCAAGAAAGGTATCAAATCCCTGCCTGGAAATCATCACCTTAATTAGCCAGACGTGTGGCAGAACTTGTGTGAACCTTCACTCAAGAGAGAGAAAGGATTGTAGATTATTTACATGGTCAACACCTGGTTAACGACCATCATGGTTTACCACAAAATCTTTCATGTCAAACTTGTTTATTGATAATTCTATAGTCAACCTAGCCTGGATGTACGTTTCTTCGTTATAAATGAATAAATAAACTGGCGTCTAGTCATTTTATGACAATGCTGAGGTCAACACACTACCCCTTGCAACATAATGTCCACATAACAACATATGGAAACTCATCCAATATCAAAGTGGCGGAACAGTGATTAAATTACACCAATCCAGTTTCTGTCATATTTTGACGCTAATTTGTTTCCTCGCGTTTCTACTTCTAAGCAGATTTCTGATGATGGAAGATCTTAAGCCATATATTTTGACACCAGATAAACAAACGAAATATCTGCTCTGAAATCACACACACACACACACACACACACACACACACACACACACACACTGACACACATTAAATCTAGCGTTGCTATGTGACCTCCTACCATGTGATATGATTAAGGTAAGATCCTGCCCACACTACAGCCGTCATGTACCTGTGACCAACACTGTATGTCATTAACGTAACCCCATCTATAATGAATCTCGCTCGAAAACTCAACAACAACACCAGAGTATAGCATAAACCTGTCACATGTGTATGTCACAAGTAGCATCCTACAACATGTTCAAGTCTCCTGGAGGTGTTGACCACGACTGATGTATCAGATGCTTCCTCCTCCTCATCATCATTGTCCAGGCTGGAACTATTGATGTAGACACCTGTACACTGTCCACCACGTCCAGTGGAACACACGAGACCATGCTCTCTAGTGCCACATCTCACCCTGCACCTACACATCCTGCTAGAGCTGCATCCTCACCACCTCCTCCTGCTCCTCCACCTTGGCCACACCAACTCCAGTCCTCTGACTTCCAGCGTTCTCCACACCCCATCCACTGGCCAACAGACGCGCGTGTTGTGGAACTTGACAGCTACTGATGTTGGGGGAAACACTTGTAGCAACACACAAGACGTGCTTCTGGCTACCTCCTGGTGGAAGCAAAACTGCTGCAGCCTCAGGATGTTCAGTGTATCACCTGGTGGATCACAGACTATGACGTCTTCTCCTGTGGTTGTGACATCCGCTCCTGTGGTTGTGACATCCTCTGCTGTGTGACATCCTCTCCTGTGGCTGTGACATCCTCTCCTGTGGTTGTGACACCCAACTTGATGATATATGGATCTCTAAATACTCTGGCCAGTTCCCGAAACACGTGACTGGTGAACACTAACTTCAGTGCAGCTCCCTCGCCCAGCCCACAGACGTGGGATGCTGTGCCACACCCGGGTATAGCAGCCACGAACAACATCGTCACACACTGGTGGACGGAGTGGGTGTGGTTGGTGAGGCAGCAATACTCCAGCATCTTGGTGCCTTTTACTGTGTCATGGTGGTGGTTGTGGCGGAAAGTGCGTATTTGAGCTGGTGAACAGAGGGAAAACGAAGCAGCACCAGAGGGTCAGCGTCAACCACAGCGAGAAAAGTTGGGTCAAGACGTTCCCTCTGCAGCAGCGATACGACTAGGTCATCATCCTCCCTCCCCTCCAGGCATGTTCTGGGTGGCATCTCTGACGCTCCAGTCGTCACTGAACAGACTGATGGATTGTTCTTTGTTCACCTGGATGGACAGGCAGTTTTTCTTGCTCCCCATGAAAACCATTGACCCTAAGATGTGCACACTTGAGCCAGCATGAGTTCCTGTTCTTCTATGTTAGGTTTTGTTCTTCCTGCATGTTTCATCTGGATATCTTCGAACCCCAGTATTGCCAGACCGTTAGTGACCTGCCACGTACCTGCTGTATTGCTGATATATCTCCTCATGTGTTGATCCACAACGCCGTCGGAATTCATGTGGCAATACCCCCTTATCCCCCACCTACTCACATGTGATTTGTACCGGACATCCCCTAGTGGTCCAGGCATGGCAGGAAGCACCAGTTTCCAAAGTGCATCTACCAAGGAAGCTTTACTTACAAGTCAAGGTGTGTATGTATTGTCAAACAGTGATGGCGGGGCAGATGGCCATCTCATGCTACAGCCAGGGGTCTCACTGTACCCTCCTGCAGTCACGAACCTCAGGAAAACAAGCGAAGGTTCGGTGTTGATCACTTCCTCCCTGATCTTAACCGTATCACTGCTGCTCAGGCTTACAATCTGATCATTTCATTGTGAACGAACATTTCAAAATCTGTTTCCCAGCCACGGCTTTGAGCAGCTGATCAACAACATCTCTGGTACACTCAGTGCCCACAGAGGCCTCAGCTGTGTCACCAGAAGTAATAACATGGAAGGAAGGTTTCTCATGGAAGGGGCTGTTGAGGGCCAGGTAGAAAAGAAGCTCCTGTGTGTAGGTCATGTGCCTCTCCAGATGGTCTTGCCGCACGTGTGTACATCACTACCTGTGGCGTCAACCTCTGTATGGCTAAGTTCACTTTTGAACAGACAGAGGAAGACAATAGCCACACCAGCTGCTGCCATCTCTCTCTCTCTCTCTGTCATCCCACGTCTTCACGTGAGCCACCCCTGTGGTCTCCGTGTCCCTCATCAATACTCTCACAATAACCAGGTCTGGTGACAGTCCTGCCCAAGTATCTGTCTGATCTTTGCCACAAAGTGGAGGCCATTCTGAGCATTGATGGACTGCTGGACGCTGCTGGTCTTGTAGCTTATCTACATTTTTCAAGTCTGGATGGACCGATCTGGTGTTGTGACTTGAAGATGGTGAATATTGGAACATCTGATGCATTACCTTCACTTGTACCTGTCAGCTGCCAAGCCTCTCACCTCCGATGAATGTTTGGACAATGCTCACTAGTCTCAGTTACTGAATCCATAAATCCACTGAAAATAGATTGATAAGAAGTGAAGACGTGGACAAGATCGAGGAAATGCAGGTATGGCGGCGACCATCTTGGAATGACACAAATCAGACATAGTTTCGTCATTTTGATTTTGAAGCATCTCTCATATATCATCATTTAGGTTTTTCTCACATGATGGGTTACGGAATTGGTGCAACTGCTTGTCGGTTAACACCTTTACTGATTGGACTACCAAGAGATTAGATTTCCGTAACCCCCGAGCACGACGGTACGACCTAAGCTTAATGGTCAGGTCAAAGGTCAGACCGTTGTTTCCTTTGCTTGTACTGTCGTGTTCAACCTCAGACCCTCGTACTATCATACGCTCCATACAGTCATACACTGGCTCCTGATCCACAGTTGCCGCCCACAGATCCCGTCTTTCGCCAAGTAACTTGCGTACCGTTCATGTAGATAACCACTGATACACATTCCTCCAGCACCAGCAATTTATCTTCCTCATCCCACCACTCCCTACCCTCTCTCGTGCCCCCACATCCCACCGCTCACGTGCCACGCTCGTCACTCATACATACATATAAACATCTGTTCCCTAAATACTTTCCACTCCTCGCCCACTCCTCTTGTTCCACATATTCTCACCTTTTGTTATTCTTCTCTCGGTATATTTTCATATCTCTGCACAAAGTCATCCTTTACAAGTTCACTTACGTTTACCACAATCTTCCCACACAGGTCATTTGCCCTTCCTCTGCACCCACTCTACGTCATCTTTCGTACTCACCTCCATCAAGAAATGATCACACGTCCCACCTGCTACCCGCTAGCCTCAGCAGGTCACATCCAAGAATCTCTTCTCTGCTTGACTCCCACACTTCACATATTCCAGGAATTCCCCTTAACCCCAACACCACCCACCCACGTACACACATGTACGTCACCCACGTACACATGTATGCCACCCACGTACACACGTGTGCCACCCACGTACACACATGTATACATACATTCCTTTTGAATCGAGTATTCCTAATACGGTTTTTTTTTTGTTTATCCAGCAGACAACTGAGGAAGCTGAGCCACATTGTTATTTTCACCAAATAACTCCCAAATATACCCTTCAGTGCCACGTCACTCATGCATTCAGATCCCTTAACACCAGAATTCGATCCCTTATATAAAAATTGCCGAAGCACTCACTCACTGCCTCCCAGAAAGTACTTCTCTCCTCTTCACTCTTATTACTACATGAACGACCACGGACTCTCGATGGGTACTATCATTGTAACCCACACCAGTGGAACCTAGCTCCTCACCCATGTTCAACACAGTCCCACAACTCCTGCGTATAAGTAATGTTCTTCTGTCCTTTATTTTCATCCTCACACTAACCTCAGACTCTACCCTCGAGTATTCCCAAACCGTTCATCTCACATGTCGCCTTAACGTAGTCTTACACCCGGAGCCAAACCATCCAGGTTCCTCTCACCAAGTTCAGCCCCTGCCTAGCCCTTCCTCTCATCCAGACACCCCAGCCTGAGCCTTCGTGGGGACCAATTCCCGTCTGGCTCGCTTCTGGTCCTGATCCTGAAAAGTGATAATATAAGATGGGGAGAATCTCCAATCCTCAACTCTTGCCTTCGATAGTTAGTTGTCTTACCCTTCCTTCCCAGAAATATAAAGATATTTGGGATCTAGGATAAAAAAAAAAAAAAGGTCTGAATTACGTGATGTCGAGTATCATATGACAGCGAGTCTGTCTGTGCATTGTGTCAACACTAAACATAATATTATCTCGGCCAGTGCTCTCGTGAGCTGTGTGTGTGTGTGTGTGTGTGTGTTCCTGCCACCTGAGGCATGCATCTAACTCCAGCTTCCCATGCTACCTCCTTTCCTTCCTTTCCATCTATCAAATTTTTACCTAAAAGAAACTAACTTCTTTTCCATACATTTTCTGTCTTTTTAGGTCAGATTAGGTTAGGTTAGGTTATGGCGAGTCAATTTAGGTTAGGACAAGTTTAAGTTAGGCTAGATTGAGTTGATCATTATGATCTTTTGATCGGCATATTCAGTTTCTCTTAACTTAATTAGCGTATTTAGGTTCTGTAATGAGCCACGTTTCCCTCTCATATCCCACACCTTTCTACAGCGACCGTTTCCTCTGGTTCAAATGAAAAGTTTCTAAGTTGACTAAACTTTTCCCCGTTCACTGACGTACATTATGTTTACCAGAGTCCTCGATCGTAAATCCCACTGTATTTGTGTCATTCATGATATCTTTGTGAACTGTCTTACTGGCCAGGTTCTCATCATGGTCTCTACTTACTGAGGTGTTCCACCTCATGCGAGACTGTTTACTGTGAGTATGATCGTCCTGAAGATTTACAAGAAACCTGAAGGTTCCCGCCACCACCACCACCACCTCTCTCTCTCTCTCTCTCTCTCTCTC
>JAUUDZ010458315.1:0-12323 GCA_032361705.1 Panulirus versicolor | reverse complement strand
GTGTGTGTATATATATGTATACGTTGAGATGTATAGGTATGTATATTTGTGTGTGTGGACGTGTATGTATATACATGCGTAAGTGGGTGGGTTGGGCCATTTCTTTCATCTGTTTCCTTGCACTACCTCGCTAATGCGGGAGACAGCGACAAAGCAAAACAAATAAATAAATAAAATCTTTAATGGATGGAAAATTATCTAAATGACAAGGAATACTGGACACATGTCTGGGGTGCCTTCTCATGGTGGGGGGAGGCCTCAAGTAGCATGTTGCGAGGCTCAGTCTTGGAATCATTGTTCTTCAAGATCTATGGAAACAACTTACCAAAAGAATTATTTTCAAACCTGAATAAGTTTGCAGATAATGACTGCTGCAAAGGTATTTAGAGATATGAAAAATCATAATGAGTATAGAGGGACCAAGACAAGCTGAATATAATCTAGTAAGGTACAAGCTAAATGAATCTACATGAAGAGTGACATGGGGACAACATTTTACCAACTTTCACCAGAAAACCACTGAAGGAGAACTGTAAACAAACTGTCTACCACCAAATACTTAATTTGTATTTAAGTACATGCCTATGAATACATCCAATTAGCTCTTCACAATGTACATTAAACCCAAACTGGAATATGCTTTTCAAGCCTGGTAACCACAATAAAAAGAAGCCTAGAAGACTTGTAAAGAAGGTTCAGAAGAGGGCAAACAAATATAGTACCTGAAATAGAGAGGTGAGTCACAGAGAGAGCCTTGTAAATTTACCTACAAAGGAAAAAAGAAGAATAAGGGGAGACAGACACAATCTTCATGTTTTTAAACCAGTGTGATAAAGATGACAGTGGACAGCTCTCTCTGAGATGCAACGAGAGAGCAACTGCAGGCCATAACTTGAAACTAAGCAAGAAATTTGTTATAACACCAGAGTAGCCACTGAATGGAATAAGTTAAGGAATGAAATTGTGAATGCTGACAGAAAAAAGCTTAAAACATTTTATAGAGTGGATATAATTCATGGGCTGGGGTACCATAAGTGTAAAACTCCCTGTACTATACAAACAGTAATAATAAATAAGTAGTTGCAACTGATCACGACTTTCTGGTCTTACTGCAGGAGTGCTTTCTACAGTCTATCTTAAATAGGCAACTTTTCCATCCTCTTTTGTCTTGGATGTTAACCTCTTGGTATGTTCAGCATTTGCAGCAAGTTGCATGAAGAGGAGAGTGTATGTATGTATGTATGTATGTATGTATGTAAGTATGTATGTATGTATGATGCATATATGTATGTATGTATGTATGTATGTATGTATGTATGTATGGATGTATTTATGTTAGGTACCACTATCCTTATAGACCTTCTTGAATTCCTTTGAAAAGAATAAAAGTCCTGCATCACAACAAATAACCTGAGATATACCATGCCTACGACACTGGGACTTAAAAAACATCACAATTAGACAATGAATTATCAAGAATGAACTTGAAAGAATTTGCTCTCATAACATAAATGGGGAACATCCTACCATTCCATTCAAACAAATCTGCCATGGGATTTCTGAAATCACATGTGGGATGTCAGGTTATCTTTCTTGCTGACAACAATATGTGTTCATGAATCATACAAACTTACCAGATCTTTCATTTCTGCAATCATATCAGGCCAAAACAGATGGTGTCTATCAAATCTAATTACACTGAAAGACTTAACATCTTAAACTTTTAAGTAAATTAATCCTGTCTATCTTACAGATGTTATCAGTGCAATTCACTGAATCTCTGAACAACCAACAGGGAAGAATTTTCAGAGGCACCACCTTTTCATGATCATGACATCTACCTAAGGTGGTCTTTCTTAAGAACCTCATAGCTGTTTCACCTTTACTGATTGCAGTAAAACCTCTGTTATCTAAAATAAGTGAAGGAATCAGCCACTTTGGATAACAAATTTCCTGGTTATTTGAGGTTTTTCAAATATGTCAAAATAATTCAGAAATTTCAATACTTTGAAATATTCTATATATTTGTAAGCAAATAGGCAAATGATGTTGAGGTTCCTCATAAGTGCTGCCTTGAACTTGCCCTGCCAGCCTTTTACACACCTCCATCTTCTCTTCAAAGAATAAAACATTCCTCTAGCACTTCGTGTAACAAGTAAATGGCTTTGACTGGCTGATAGGCAATTGCTGATGATGCTTGAAAGGGGACACTGTCCACAATAGTAATCTAGGGTGCAAAAAATACACAAATGTGCAAGAACAGCACACAACCCTGAGCCAGAGAGCACATGGGAGATGGTAAACAATCACCAGTGCCACAAAACATTGGGTGGTGAGTACACTAATTGCTGCAGCATAGGTGCACAGGATTTGAAATAGTTTTACATATCTCTTGAATTTTCATTCTTTTTTGGATGAGCAATGGTTGCCAAATGATACTAGAAACACACATTGTTCTGAATATTCCACTGTCTCGAATTATGGACAACAGAGGTTTTATTCTATTTCTTTTGAAATCATGAGGGGTCAGTTATTCATATTTTTGAACATCTAAAAGTGTAATCTAAAATTCAATATCATCATTACTTTATACTTCTTTAAGGGAAGCTACTCTAACATAATGGCAATATACATAACTTGACCTTTTTAATAAATAACCTTCAAGCAATAATTCTCTGAGTAAAATCCTATCCAGTCTTGGAGAAACAGAGAATAGTGGTTTTCTAATAGAAGCTTCTCAGGGTTAATTTTTAGTTTCCACAATCATATCATCTGAGTGGAATTTCTCTACATCAAACACAACAGCTAACAATTCTCCCTTAATTTGAGCATAATTCCTCTGAATTTAAGTCAGGAAGAAATTTAGCCGCATAATGCACTGTATGTTGAGTCTGTAAAGTATATGCACCTAGTTCAAATCCAAAAGCATCAACATATGAATAGACAGATTTTCTTAGGTTCATAAAACCTTTGCAAACCAAGTGTTTCCATTCCTAATACATTTCCAATGGCAAACATCCCACTATAATTTTACATCTTCCTCTAGCAATTTGTTCAGAGGGTCACTTATCAAAGACATACTGGGTATATATTAGCAAATTAATCTACTTATCATCCCTAGAAAATGTATGAAGCCAGACTAATCTTTAGATGGTGGGAATTTATTAACTGTATCTATTATCTTAGGTTGTGATTGAAGAGCATTCTCTTTCAATGCACGCCCGATAAATTCAACTTCATTAGTCTTTAACTCTAAGTTCTAAGAGTTCTTCATGTTTTTCTTTCCTATATCTCATCAAAACTTTCCTGTTGTGCATCATGTTTTCCCTCTGTTCAGCCATGATCCAGAATATCATCCATTCTTTTCTAAACCTCTTTTTTGTCATCAAAAATTTATATATGCTTCTGTTATACTTCTGGTGCAAGATTAACATTAAATCAAGGCCTGATGTAACAGAATCTCTCAAAATGTGTAGTAAATGCAAAAAGTTTGAAAGATTCCTTAACTATTTTCAACTGGCAAAATCCCATTTGTTGCAACCAACACTGAGAACAGCTCAGCACCTGCTAAACTAGAAGACATTTCCTAATTTGCTGGCACTAGATAAAGCGGTTTCCTTAATCATTTATTCCAATCCTTTGCATCTAGGAAAATCCTTATTTTATGACTTTTTTGCTCTACCAACTTTTTTTTTTCTCCTTTAACTACACTTTCAACAACTATAATTTCAACACCTGTTGGACATCTTACTTAAACCTGTGTCTCCACTAGAACCTCTTTTCATTCAGCCCAGAGAGCATTTCTGTCTGTGGACAAGAATTTGTAAAATAATAGAGAAAGTTTGTGAAAAAGGGCACCATGAACGTAAAACTCTTTCTCCATACAGTACAAATACATATTTACAAATAGGTAATTAATAACTAAACCAAGGAGTATGGACCAGTTCCCATCCCTCCTTGTGTTTAAAGGAATGTGTTTATGGTTACTCATCTTTCCCACTTCTGGATAGAACTAAAACTTTTCTTTCATCATGGATCCCACAGAAGGGTAAATATTCTAACCTTTCCGTCTATCATCCTGTTGCTTTGATTTCTCCTACCTCCAAAGCAATCAAATTTCTTTATTCCCATTTCCTTAATCATCAGAGTGTTATCTCTGATTATTACTACAATTTGTTTTTTTTAAGGTAAGATCCACATGGGATATCCATTCCTCTCTTACCAATGCCTGGTGATCTATGGGAGACCTTTGGAAATCCTACTTTGTAGTCCTTGATATACTGTAAGCTTCTGACACGGTGTGAGACCTGGGTTTGATCTCCAAACTCTCCTCTTTTGGCTTACTCTGTTTTCTCTCATCAATCTATCTCTCCCCCTTTCCCAATCAATAGTATGTGTGTTTCCCATCTTCTTTGCTCTCCCTCTTTTCTATCAACAATTTCTTTTCTGCAACAGATTGCTACATGCACTCACACACTGATGAGTCAAAATTTCATTTCTCTACTTCTTCAAATCTGCACCACCTTTTCTTGAGTGATCTGTCTCATCTCACCACAATTGCAATCTTTAAACAAAGATTTGAACATGAATTCCTAGAGGGGCAGGTGCAATCTAGTTTAGATTAAAGCTTCTATAACCTAATAAATTCCTATATCTCATTATAAAACACCTCAAAACTTTCCTGTTTCCCTTGATGGGTCTGCAGTTCTATGACTCGACATAATACTCATACTTGGTATCACTGCAACACCTATCTTTTTGCTATGATTATACAAAGGATTGATTTGTACTTCTATGGAGTACTGCTATCACAACTGAGGAATCTCAAACTCTATGTATTACTTGAAAGATTTGAGTCCAAAGCAACTATTTCTCTCTCCCAATCTGGCCTCAAAACTTGATAAATATGCTCTAAACTGCACTGTTATTTCTCTTTCCCTCTATTATGAGTATTACTTTAGTTGCTGCACCCAAAAAGTGGCTGGCTGTGTACCCCTGCCAATTCCAGACCACTTAATATACAGCAAAGCATTGCAATATCTGCGCATCATTATCATGTGGTTGTTAGCTACTCAAAGTCAACCAATATGATGTCAGTTTCTTTCGTGTCACTTCTAAGCTTTGGAACTCTACACCTGCTCATGTCTTCCCTAACAGATATGATCACCTTGCTTTACAAGGCAGGCTTTCTACTTCCTCCAAAACTCGTAGAATATTTTCTCCTCTTCTCTTTATACATTTCAGACCTTTCATTCCTGTCTTCATATTCAAGGCCTGGCCTCAAGACTTCTGTCCATGACTGAAGCCAACAACATAAATGAAAAAAGGAAAACTCTCCAAACACTCTGTTCCTTTTGCAAATTAGTTTGCTTCCCCCTTTATTCTCCATCTTTGGCTTCCTTCACTTCTTCCCTCATTACTCTCTACATCTGAATGGTCACTTTCTCCCAACTCACTCCTAGTAGCATTCTTGGTTTCCTGGAAGATGAGGGGTAGACGATCCTTATTATATAGTTTCTCATGGTTGATAGTCATGTTCTCTTTTTCAGCTTCCTTCTTAAGAGTGTTCATCATGCTCAAGTTGTCCTCACTATAGATGATGGAGAATTTGGTCCAATTGTTGTGCCTAAGTGTTGCCACAGTTGTTTTGATGATCTGCAAGAGGAAGAACTGGTGAGTTTAGAGCTTGAAACTGCTGGTTTATCTAAGTCTCTGACTAATCACTTACTCAACCACTCTCTTCATCTTTATCACTTCAAGTCACTTTCCTGTTTACTTACTCATTCACTTTTTTCATTGAAGTATCTCAATGACTCAATCACTCCTTCACTAACTCATACCCTCACTTATTTCTAGTTTCTTTCTAACACTCATACTTTACCATTCTCACCCTGTCTCATTTTAAGATTCTCCAAAACAATCATTCACTTGTTTTCTCTTTCTTAAAACTAATCAATACCAAAGTTACACATATCCCATTAATCTCTTATTTACATTCTTTTTTTTTAACGATGAAACTTCTTATGACTACAAGTGAAGTCATCATAAAACCCACTTACATGGATCTCTGAAGGGTTGGTCCTGGCAAAAGTTGTGAACCTTGAGGCCTGTTCATTTGTGCAGCCCTGTGAAAAACAACATTCTTAATGATGTATTGTCACAGGCTGTAGGGAACAACATTCCTAATGGGTTTGAATTAGGTAACAAAGAGTGAAGCAATCTTAACTTCACTTACCAGGCTTTGCATTTATGGATAATAATTAACATCTAGTAAATAAATTAGACACAACATTTCAATTAGAGATGTGATATTCCAAACAATGAAATACACACGAAATAGACTTTCACCATAATCTATAAACTAAACAAGTTCTAAAAAATACTTCTATGGATTTCATGCAATTAACACTGTGCCTATATCATTTAGAATTGTAGACAACATTAAATCAATTCTATTCCAAGAGTCATTAAGTATTCAGCTACATTTCTCCATCTCACACTGGGCTGTGAGATCTTAGTTTCAAAGCTGAAAGTGTGCACGAAAAGTCAAAGGTTGTCATACACCACTGCATACAAACACTGAGCTTTACTGAAATGAAGAAAAATGAGTATGATCAATAATGGAGCATTATGGAAATCAGTCACAAGCTCTGCATAGATTTAAAACATACTAATACAATTTCTTTCAAACTAAATCACTGACCATGGTACAGTTAATGCTATCTCTGATATCAAAAGTGGAACCAGTTAGAAGACTGACTAATACTGTTGGTGCTGCTCTGGCACAAAAGTCTCACTCCCAGGAAAAATCCAAAATTTTTGAGATGAAAGATAATGCATTCTTGTATGCAAAAATTCACGAACAGCAGTAATCCCAGATTTCACAATACTGTACTAATGCTTGAATCAAGAAAGAGGACATATGGCCCTAAAATGGCGCACTTAGCACAGGGCCAATAAGAAACAATAGAACATGTTGCAAAATACCAAAGGAGATGGGTAAAATAAATCCCCATCATGAGAAGGCATCCCAGACATGTGTCCAATGTTCTCTGTCATTCAGATAATTTTCTATCTTTCCTTTCCTGTCCACATAATAAATTTTCTGACAGGCATGGTGCCACACCCGAACACCACCAACCCAAACACTACCATCCGATAACACTCATTTACCAATGGCATCTTAACTGCATCTCTTTCTTGTATATCAACTGACTGTTCTACATCTTCTATCTCATTCTTGTATCTCCCAAGACAATGTGATCATTGCACGAAATTGCACTTGGGAACTTATCGTGTTATATCTTCCTCATGGTTATCAGCATATACTAGATCACGCACACCAATGTGACCTACTGCAGTTTTAGTGTATGAGATCAGGTATGAGTGATGGGTGATTCAAATGCAAAGGTGAGTAATGTGGCAGCTGAGGGTATAATTGGGGTATGTACATGAGGACTTTCAGTGTTGTGAATGGAAACAGAAGAGCTTATGGATTTGTGTGCTGAAAAAAAGAATGTTGATTAGGAATACCTGGTTTAAAAAGAGATATACACAAGTATATTTATGTGAGTATGAGAGATGGTCAAAGGACATTATTAGATTACATGGTAATTGATAGGCACGTAAAAGAGAGAATTTTGGATGTTGATGTGCTGAGACGGGCAGCTGATGGGATGTCTGATCACTATCTTGTGGAGGTAAAGGTGAAGATTTGTAGAGGTTTTTAAAAAAGAAAAAAGAGTGTTGGGGAGAAGAGAGTGGTGAAAGTAAGTGAGCTTGGAAAGGAGACTTATGTGAGGAAGCATCAGGAGAGATTGAGAGTAGAATGGCTCAACTTGATAGCAAATGAAATGAGGGGAATAGGTGATTAATGGGATGTATTTGGGGAGCAGTGATGGCAAGGGCAAGACATCCACGTGACATGAGTAAGGTGAGAGTTCGGCAGACTAGAAAGGGTAGTGAGCGGGAGTGAAGAAGTAAAGTTGTTAGTGAAAGAGAAAAGAGAAGCATTTGGATGATACTTACAAGGAAAGAGTGCAAACGACTGGGAGATGTATAAGAAATGGCAGGTCAAGAGGAAGGTGCAAGGGTTGAAAAAGAGGGCAAATAAGAGTTGGGTAGAGAGAGTATCATTAAATCTTAGGGAGAATAAAAAGATGCTTTGGAAGGCGGTAAATAACTTGCATAAGATAAGAGGACAAATGGGAACATCGGTGAAGGGAGGAAGAGGGATGGGTGATAACAGATAGTGATGAAGTGAGAAGATGGAGTCAATTATTCTGAAGGCTTGTTGAATGTTTGATGATAGAGTGGCAGATGGGAGGTGTTCTGGTTGGGGTGGTGTGCGAGGTGAGAGAGTCAGGGAGAGTGGTTTGGTGAAGAGAGATGTGTTGAAAGCTTGCGACGAGGTGAGAGAGTCAGGGAGAGTGGTTAGGTGAAGAGAGAAGTGTTGAAAGCCTTGCAAAAGATGAAATCTGGCAAGGTGGCAGGTTTGGATGGTATTGCCATTGAATTTATTAAGAAAGGGGATGACTGTGCTGTTAATTGGTTGGTAAGGATATTCAATGTATGTATGGGTCATGGTGAAGTGCCTGAGGATTGGCAGAAACTATGTATAGTGCCAATGCACATAGGCAAAGGGGATAAAGTTGAGTGTTCAAACTACAAAGGCATAAGTTTGTTGAGTATTCCTGGAAAATTGTATGGGAGGGTATTGATTGAGAGGGTGAAGGCATGTACACAGCATCAGATTTGAGAGAAGCAAAGTGGTTTAGAAGTGGTAGAGGATATGTGGATCAGGTGTTTACTTTCAAGAATATATGTGAAAAATACTTAGAAAAACAGATGGATTTGTATGTAGCATTTGAGGATCTAGAGATGGCATATGATAGGGCTGATAGAGATGCTTTGTGGAAGGTCTTAAAAATATATGATGTGGGAGGTAAGCTGCTAGAAGCAGAGAAGATTTTTATCAAGGGTGTAGGGAATGTGTATAAATTGGAAGACAGGAGAGTGACTGGTTTCCAGTGAAGTTTTGTTTGTTGCCAAGGTGTGTAATGTCCATATGGTTGTTTAATTTGGTTATGGATGGGGTGGTTAAGGAGGTAAATGCAAGAGTTTTGTAGAGAGGGGTGAGTCTGCAGTCTGTTGGGGATCGAGGGCATGAGAAGTGAATCAATTGCTGTTCACCAATGATACACCACTGGTGACTGATTTGATTGAGAAACTGCAGAAGTTGGGAAGTTGGTGACTGAGTTTGGAAAAATATGTGAAAGGAGAAAATAGAGGGTAAATGTGGATAAGAGCATGGTTATTAGTTTCAGCAAGGTTATATGACAAATTAGTTGGGATGTAAGTATGAATAGAAAAAAACTGGATGAAGTGAGGGGTTTTAGATATCTGGGAGTAGACTTAGCAGTGGATGGAACCATAGAAGCAGAAGTGAGTTGAGTCATAGGGTGGGAAAGGGGGTGAAAGTTCTGGGAGCAATGAAATATGTGTGGAAAGAGAGAACGTGACCTCATAGAGAAAAAATGGGTTTTTGAAGGAATAGCAGTTTCAACAATATCATATGGTTGCAAGCATGGGCTATAGATATGGGTGTATGGAAGAGGGTGGATGTGTTGGAAATGAAATGTTTGAAGACAATATGTGGTGTGAGGTGGTGTGAGGTGGTTTGATCAAGTAAGTAATGAAGGGGTAAGAGAGATGTGTGGTAATAAAAAGAGTGTGGTTGAGAGAGAAGAAGAGGGTGTGTTGAAATGGTTTGGACATATGGAACGAATGAGTGAGGAAAGGCTGATAAAGAGGATATATGTGTGAGAAGTGGAGACAACAAGGAGAAGCAGACCAAATTAGAGGCAGAAGGATGGAGTGAAAAATATTTTGAGTGATTGGGGTCTGAACATGCAGGAGGATGAGAGGCATGCAAGGAATGGAGTGAACTGGAATGATGTGACATACTCGAGTCGATGTGCTATCAATGGACTGAACCAGGACATGTGAGCTGTCTGGGGTAAACCATTGAGAGGTCTGTGGGGCCTGGATGTGGCTAGGGAGTTGTGGTTTTGGTCCATTACATTTGACAGCTGTAATGTGAAAAAATGTCACATTCTTTGTCTGTATTCCTGGAGCTCCCTCACTGATGCAGGGGTGGCAATGCTGTTTCCTTAGGGGTGGGATGGCACTGGGAATGGATGAAGGTAAGCAAGTATGAATATGTACATGTGTGTATATGTATATGGCTGTGTATGTGCGTGTATATGTGTGTATATGTCGATTTAAATATATGCATATCCCTGGGTATAGGGGAAAAAGAATACTTCCCACGTATTCCCTGCATGTTGTAAATGGCAACTAAAAGGGGAGAGAGTGGGGGCTGGATATCCTCCCCTCCAGTTTTTACTTTTCCAAAAGAAGGAACAGAGAAGGGGCCAAGCGAGGATTTTCCCTCTTAGCCTCAGTCCTCTGTTCTTAATGCTGCCTAACTAAAGCGAGAAATGGCAAATATGTATGAAAAAAGTATATGTAAGTGTATGAGCATGTATGTACATATATGTGTTTGGGGGGATGGATCATTCTTCATCTGTTTCGCACTACGCTGTTGATGCAGGAAAGAGCAATCAAGTATAATAAATAAATATATATATATATATTCGCTTTAAGAATGTGTGAGAAACATTTAGAAAAACAGGTGGATATGTACGTGGCATTCATAGATCTGGAGAGGGAATATGATAGGGATGATAGAGATGCTTTGTGGAAGGTCTTAAGAGTATATGGTGTTTCAGGTAAGCTGTTAGAAGCAGTGAAAAGTTTCTATCAAGGATGTACGGCATATGCACAAGTAGGAAAAGAGGAGAGTGACTGATTTCACACACTTTTCCAATCTCAGTCACTAACTTCTGCAGTTTCTTACTTGAATCCGCCACCAGTGCTATATCATCAGCGAACAGGAACTGACTCACTACCCAGACCCTCTCATCCCCAAAAGACTGCATACTCACCCCTCTCTCCAAAACACATGCATTTACCTCCCTAACCACTCCATCCGTAAACAAATTTAACACCCATGGAGACATCACACCCTCCCTTTTAGTCGCCTTCTACGACACGCAGCAATTTCGTGAGAAGTATTCTTTCTCCCCTACCCCCAGGGATAAAATGTATATATATATATGTTATCCCGGGGGATAGGGGTGAAAAAATACTTTCCACGCATTCCCCATGTGTTGCAGAAGGCGACTAAAGGGGAAAGGAGCGGGGGGTAGAAACCCTCCCCTCCTTGTATTTTAACTTTCTAAAAGGGGAAACAGAAGAAGGAGTCACACAGGGAGTGCTCATCCTCCTCGAAGGCTCAGATTGGGGTGTCTAAATGTTTGTGCATGTAACCAAGATGAGAAAAAAGGAGAGACAGGTAGTATGTTTAAGGAAAGGAAACCCTATGTTTTGGCTCTGAGTGAGTTTGTGAGTGGAACCAAGATGAGAAAAAAGGAGAGATAGGTATTATGTTTGAGGAAAGGAAGCTGGATGTTTTGGCTCTAAGTGAACCGAAGTTCAATGGTAAAGTGGAAGTGTGGTTTGGGAATGTTTTGGGAGTAAAATCAGGGGTTAGTGAGAAGACAAGAGATAGGGAAGGAGTAGCACTACTCCAGAAACAGGAGTGGTTGGAGTATGTGATAGAGTGTAAGAAAGGAAACTCTAGATTGATATGGGTAAAACTGAAAGTCGATGGATTGAGATGGGTGATTATTGGTACATATGCACCTGGGCATGAGAAGAAAGATCATGAGAGGCAAGGGTTTTGGGAGCAGCTGAGTGAGTGTAGTAGTAGTTTTAATGCATGAGACTGGGTTATAGTGATGGGTGATATGAATGCAAAGGTGAGTAATGTGGTAGTTGAGAGAATAATTGGTGTATATGGGGTGGTCAGTGTTGTATATGGAAATGGTGAAGATCTTGTAGATTTGTGTGCTGAAAAAGGACTGGTGGTTGGGAATACCTGGTTTAAAAAGAGACATATGCATAAGTATACGTATATAAGTAGGAGAAATGGCCAGAGAGCGTTATTGGATTACATGTTAATTGATAGGCGCACGAAAGAGAAACCTTTGGATGTTAATGTGCTGAAAGGTGCAACTGGAGGGATGTCTCATCATTATCGTGTGGAGGCGAAGGTGAAGATTTGTAGAGATTTTGAGAAAAGAAGAGAGAATGTTGGGGTGAAGAGAGTGGTGAGAGTAAGTGAGCTTGGGAAGGAGACATGTGTGAGGAAGTACCAGGAGAGACTGAGTACAGAATGGAAAAAGGTGAGAACAAAG
>JAUUDZ010458304.1:0-12324 GCA_032361705.1 Panulirus versicolor | reverse complement strand
TCACACTCAGTCTCTAGCTGTCATGTGTAATGCACTGAAACCACAGCTCCCTATCCACATCCAGGCCCCACAGACCTCTCCATGGTTTACCCCAGATACTTCACATGCCCTGGTTCAGTCCATTGACAGCACATTGACCCCAGTGTACCACATTGTTCCAGTTCACTCAATTCCTTGCACACTTCTAACACATGTTAGCGAGGTAGCGTCAAGATTCACTTATTATTGTATAGATTCGAGAAGTGTGCAAGTCAAGATTCCCAGTAATGGTAACTTACACTTGCAGCTCATCATTTAAAGATTTTAGTAGCTAGGTTGTAGTAAGCAAGTTTTAGAATTCTGTTCGACTCCTTTACATATCAGATGTACTTCTCTCTTTCCAGTTCAGTTAGTGCTTGTCTTGATATTCACATGTTTGTATCTATGCGGGTGTGCTAAAGTACTGCAAATGCACATGTGATTTCATATATCAAAATCACATTGGCAGTTTTGTTTATAATTGAACATTGTGAGCTTTTATATTCCTGACTCTTTCTAATATACAGTTGATTTTTACAGGTAATTTCCCCAGACAAAATTACCAAGGAAATTCAGGGTTCGATTTGAGCTCAGTACAAGGATTTTCAGGCTGGGGTGATCTTACTTCAGGGGCAGATACCAGCACGAAATCTTTCAACACCCACTCAAGAAATGACCAGATGGACAATGCTGACAAAGGAAAATGTAAGGTTTTGCAGCTCTTCTGGCATGTAAAACAGAGACTTTTGGATGTAAATGTGCTGAGTGTGACAGCTGGTGAGATGTCTGATCACTATCCTATGTAGGTAAGGGAGACTTGTAGAGGTTTTGAAAAAGAGGAGACAATGTCAGGGAGAAGAGAATGGTGAGATTAAGTAGCTTGGAAAAGAGACTTGTGTGAAGAAATACCAACAGAGATCAAGTGTAGAATGGCAAAAGGTGAGAGTACATGAAGTGAGGGGAGTGGATGTGGAACTGGATGTATTTAGGTAAGCAGTGATGGCATGTGCAAAAGATGCATGATGCATATGGCATGCGAAAGATGGAAGGGCGGCAGATTAGAAAGGGTAATGAGTGGTAAGATGAAGTAAAGTTGCTAGTGAAAGAGAAAAGAGAGGCACTTGGGTGGTACTTACGATGACAGGAGTTCAAGAGGAAGGTACAGAGGTCAAAAAAGAGGGCAAATGAGAGTTGGGGTGAACAAGTATCAGTAAACTTTAGGGAGGATAAGAAGTTTTGGAAAGAGGTAATGTACGAAAGATAAGAGAACAAGTGGGGACATCGGTGAACGGGCCAAAAGGGGAAGCGATAACAGGTAGTGATGAAGTGAGGAGGAGATGGAGTGTATTTTATGATAGAATGTCAGATGTAGTGTGTTTTCGTCGGGGTGGTATGCAAAGTAAGAAAGTCATGGAGGGTCGTTCAGTGAAGAAAGAAGAGGTAGTGAAAGCCTTGCATAAGACGAAATGCAAAAAGGTGGCTGGAGTGGATGGCATTGCAGTTGATTGTATTAAGAAAAGGGGTGACTGTGTTTTTCATTGATTGGTAAGGGTTTTCATTGTATCTGTGGATCATGGTGAGGTGCCTGAGAGTTGGTGGAATGCATGCATAGTACCCTTGTATGTAGGGAAGGGGGATAAATGTTAGCATTCAAACTATGGGGAATAAGTTTGTTGAGTATACCTGGTAAGTTGTATGGGAGGATATTGATTGAGAGGGTAAAGGCATATACATAGCATCAGATTGGGGAGTAGTGAGGTTTCGGAAGTGGTAGAGGATGTGTGGATCATATGTTTGCTATAAAGAATATGTTTGAGGAATACTTAGAAAAACAGATGTATTTGTATTCAGCATTTATGGATCTGGAGAGGGCATATGATAATGTTGATAGAGATGCTTTGTGGAAGGTCTTGAGAATATACAATATGGGAAGAAAGCTGCTAGAAGCAGGGAGTTTATATCAAGGGTGTAAGGCTTGTGTCTGAGTAGGAAGGCAGGCGAGTGAAGTTATGAGTGTGAACAGGAAGGGAGGAGTGAATGGTTCCAGGTGAAAGTGGTTCTTCAGCAAGTGTGTCGTTACCATGGATGTTTAATTTTGTTATGGATTGCATGGTGAGGAAGGTAAAAGCAAGGTTCTTGGAGAAAGGGGCAGGTCTGCAGTCTCTTGAGGATGGGGGAGCCTGGGAGGTGAATCAGTTATTATTTGCTGATGTCACTGTGATGTTAGTAGATTCAAGTGAGAAACTACAAGAGCTGGTGTCTGAGTTTGAGAGAGTGCCTGAAAGTTGAGAGTTTATGAAAGTAAATGCAAAGTTATTAGGTTTAGCTGTGGAAAAAGAATGGTTAATTGGAGTGTTAGTTTGAATGAGGAGAACCTGGATGAAGTTAGATTGACACAAGGGGAAATGCTTGTTTGATTATAATATTTAAAGTGAAAGAAAGGAACCAGTATGCTTTAAGAGTCAGAAAGTTATACAAAAAAACTCAATTATGCTAATGATTTGATGTTTGGATGATATGGAAAAGTTGATCAGACTTTAGTACAGGACATATGAGAGAGAAATGTGTTTGCCTAATGTGCTGTTGCTTTTTACTTCCAGTGAACTAGCTTGTTGCTGACCTTTGGGTGAACTAAGCATGCTCCTGAAGATAGGATGTGTACTAATTGAACCCACAAGCTTTGTAAACATGGTTTCAAAAATGTTGTGTTAGGGAGTTGCATAAAAGAAGATGGTAGTTTAATGTATTTGGCACTGGAGTGGAGGGATGAATTCAGGCTGTTTAAAAGTAAACATCTTGGAGAATAGTATGAGAAAGATGGGGTTGACTTTTGGTGAGCTGTACAAACATTGTGTTGACTAAGATAAGATTTAAGCCAGGCAGCTCGTATTTGATTCAGAGATGGCATTTTGAATGACTTATTTAGTATTGGAATTGAGAGAGGAGTAAAGGTTGTATATAAGTTGGTATCTTTGAGACTATTGATGAGGAGGATGGGGATAAGTCTGATGAATTGTGCATACTTTGTGATGACCAAAATAATGAAAATTTTACTTTGGCAGCTTACCTTTGATTGAGAATAGCTTAAAGTTATGTTTCAGTTGTGACTCTAAACTGATATTACTAAAAGTATATTCTTGATGTTGCACTTGAAAACATTGACTGAAAATTAATAGATTGATGATGGCTTTTTATCAAGCCTTTTTGTTGAAAAGAATTTCAGGAAATGTCTGCCTATACTGCTGAATGTTGAAATAAAGTTCACTATGAATAAACACAAAGCCAAGTAGGAAAGATAGATCACTACCTCAGAAGATTTTCATTTATTTGATGTTTTTATCATACATTTTCCTCCCATAAGACTCAACTTCATAATTTTGTTACCTTAGGGAACAGAAGAAGAACCACACCAGCAGGATTCAGTCGTGATGGACCTCAAGGGCAGGCTGGTGGTGACAATAGGAGATTCAGGCAAGATCATGATAGAGATAGTTTTGGTTCAAAAGATTTTAGGAATAAAAAAAAGGGCATATCAGGAGGATTCAGGCGTGATGGACCTCAGGGACAGTTTGATGACAAGAGACGCAGGCCAAACCAAAACAGAGATGATCATGGACCAAAGGAAGTGGTTAGTGTTTGGGCTGACCCTATGGAGTTGAATGCAGACCATAATGGTGCTTGGTTTGCTCAGGAAAACAAGAGATTGGGTGAGTATGGTCAGCTGTATTTTTCTTCATTTTTTCTTTCTTTCTTGTTTGCCATTTCTGGCATTAGTGAAGTACTTCCAGAAACAGATGAAGAAAATGCCCTTATATAATCAGATTACCGTCTAGCTGTCATATGCAATACACTAAAGTTAGACCTCCCCTATCCTTACCCTAGGCCCAACAGACCTTTCTCTGGTTTTCCCCAACCACTTCATGTGCCTGGTTCAGACCATTGATAGTAAGTCACCTCCTTTGTACCACATTGCTCCATATCATTCTGTCCCATGCATGTATGACACCCTCTTGCATGTTCAGGGCCCAAAAACTCAAAGCGTCTTTCACTCCATCCTTCCATCTTTTTCTCAGTGTCCCCTTGGTTTCCGTCACTTTCAATGCCCATATTTTCTAAATTAGTTTTTGTCTTTCATCCTGTCCATGTGTCCAAACAATCTTAGGACAACACCATGTTTAGCTGTCTTGGACATACTCTGTTTATGACCACATCTTTCTCTTACAGTCTCATTTCTTGTTTGATGAACCCTCCTCACACTACATGTTTTCCTCTGGCATATCATCTCCAACACATCTACTTTTATATGTACTTTTGCATTTAGGGGTTTAACAGCCCACAGTGTGCATCCTTACAGCACCAGCAGAACTTCTGTACCATCAGAAGTACCCATCTTTGTCCTCATCAACAGTAACTTCTCTTTCCACTCAGTCCTCAACACACCCAGGACACTTGCACCTTCATCCACCCTGGGGTTCACTTCTGTCTCTATAGTTCCATCTGTTATCATGTCCACTTCCATGTATCTAGAGCACTCCACCTCCTCCAGGCTCTTTCCAAACAAACTCACACTTAAACCAAACTGGCTCTCTCCCCTGCTAAACCTCATTATTGTACTTTTATTCATATGAACTCTCAATTTCCTCCTTTCACTTGTTCTCCCAAACTCAAACACCAGCTTCTGTTTTCACACAAATATGCCACCAGAGCCATGTCATCTGCAGACAGCGGCTGATCCACCTTACTGGCCTTTGACAATCCCAAAAGACTGCATATTTACTACTCTCTCTCTCTCTCCAAAACCTTCATGTTTTCATCCCTCACCACTCCATCTATAAGCAGATTAAACAGCTATGGTTATACAAACCATTGATGTGTATCTCTCTTCACCTGGAACTACTCACCCTGTTCTCTTCCTATTCACATACATGCTGATACTCTTGATAAAAACTCTTCACTTGCTATTCATAGCAACTTCCACAAAGTATTTACTGTGTTTTCTTCAGATCCATTATTATCATTATCATTGTATAACCTCAAGACTCCCTTCTCCAGGAGCCATGCAGCTTCAAGGCTATGGTGCAGTCAATAGCTTAGAAATAATGGACTCTTTTGGAATGAGAAGCTCTTCAGCGAGATTGTATTCCAATGATGTAATCCTGCTGAAGATGACTTTTCACTTGCAACATAATCACAAGTGACAGAGCCGGATAATGACCCTCAGATTCATGAATGCCACATAGAAATGATTTCCTTTCCCTACTTCTCACAAGAATTCTTCAAAGCAGACATCTGGTCCACACATCCTCAACCACTTCTGAGGCTACATTGTTCTTTCTAGTATCATTCTTTGTTCATGCCACCACCCTCTAAATCACTCCTCACATACAGTGTACCAAGCATACAAGAGAACAAGTGCGAGTATTAGTGAGGAGAGCAGATGAGAAACTGGTATCAGGCATAGAAGTATTTCAAAGTATTTCAAAGGACTGTTGTGTTAGATAATTGGGTAGCTGGTGTTACTAATGTGTTTGAGACATGGAGGTAAACAGAGTGAGAGAGTTGTGGTAAGTATTTCAGTGATGAGTGTGGCAAAGTGCGTTGCCCTCTGCCAGTGGTCTGTTAAGGGTGAGGCACTGAAGGCTAAGAGGTGGCACTAGAATTCACTTGTTATGGAGACACTATTGCCATAGCCAGCACCTTGAGGGAGTTCCAGGTAGAAATTGGTGTTAGAGATGTAGACAGACAAATAGGGTAACAATGTTGTTGATTGGTTAGAATTTTTTATATAAGAGTAGCTAAAGGTGAAGTGCTTGCGAATTGGCTGAATGCATGTACAGTATAGTGCCATTGCTGGAAAGGACAAAAGTGAATATTCGTATTACAGAGGTATTCTGTTAAGTGGACCTGGTAAGTTGTATGGGAAGATTGTGTCTGCTTGTTTGTAAATTATTTTTTCTCTACAGACAGAGTCTTATGAAGATCTTGCACTTCCTCAATGGGGGTTGAAACACAATTTTTCCCCAAAAGTAATATGTATCAGCTCTCAGGACTCACCTCCTTTGACCATCCTAAATCATATGAGGCTGACAGATGCTTGTTTACAGGAATTTACTGATGTAATAACCTGCACAGACCTTGATGTCACAGTGTGGAGATGAGGTGACGAAGTATTTGGCCAGTACTATTGTTTACTTGCTTACCTGCAGTGCTTTCTGATTGTCCATAATAAGAGGTTTATAGTGTCTTCCTTTCTGATTTTCTGATCACAACACGGTTCTAACATGTGATTCCGAAGCTTACCATGAAACAGATTCTCAATACATTGTTGTATTTTGAGAACTAGGGAGACAACACCTGTGTCAGCTGCCACAATTTGGCAACAACTTAGGCATTGTTGTGATGGTCATCTTATCACAACTTTTTGTTTGTGTTTTGTATTTTTCGTCTGTTTAAGTATGAGTCTGGTCATATGATATTTAGTAAGCAAGTATAGCATTGAAAACTCAAAATGACTGTTGTGGAAATGTTTTACTTTTATTTAGAAAAACGTGTTGACCATAAGCTTAGTTTTGAGTGTAACAACAGACTCTAACTGGATCATGCCAATTATATCCTAGGATGGGGAAGTTCTTTAGAATTAGTTTAGGCAGGCAAAAAGAAAAAAATAGCAGATCAGAGTAATTCCTTCTGAATTAAGTATAAAGCCACAGGATTTTTAC
Source organism: Panulirus versicolor (assembly GCA_032361705.1). NCBI lineage: Eukaryota > Metazoa > Arthropoda > Malacostraca > Decapoda > Palinuridae > Panulirus > Panulirus versicolor. The sequence continues at coordinate 5,587 of JAUUDZ010458304.1, read as the reverse complement.
ATTGAATTTCAGCCCTCTTTACCAGACTAACATTAATAAAGCAGTAGAGCTGGCTTCAAAGATTTGCATATTGTAACAGTGTCAGAAGAGGAATGTTTTAGGCTAAGTTAATTGGTCCCCATTGTTTGTTCCAGAAAACAGGTTTCTTCTTCATTTTGAAAGTATCACATTTTTCCTTATCAAAGTTCTCTTAATTTAGGGTCATTTGGTGCTCCTGAAGATTTGTCTTTCAGTAGATAAGGCTTTAGCATATTTACAAGTACTTTAGTTTCTGCTTTTGACCTTGTGTTAATGTGATTTTGATAAATGATTTTATGATTTTTGTTTAACAAACCAAGGATCAGTACAGTTTGTGTGGTGTAATGTGTCAGACATTTGGATAGATGCCCCGAAACATGTTTTTCTTGTAAGTGAATGCAGCACTGCTAGCTGGAGTAGTCACAGTAAGGCCTTAGTCAGCTTCAAATTTTTCAAAGAGAAAAAGGGATTAGTGTAAGTTTAGCTACAAGAAAAGTTTACCTCTGGTGGACAAAAATTAGTTTAGGAAGTGCTATGGAACATGTTGGAAAATGGATGTGCAGTAGTTTTTTTCCTTGCTGGGCTCCACTTTATTTCTTAGTTTGCAGAGCAGGATTTTGAGATCTTGGAGAGGGATCATGTTGCTTCAAGTGTGAGAGTTGATGTGTGTTTTGACAGTTTTTTATTTTTTCATCAATACTTAGGCTGGTTCTCTGTTTTTTATCTGGAAGGATTGGATCTAGCTAATCTGAAAAGGAGAACTCATTCTAACTGGAGGAATTGTCAACCTTCATTTATCCCGTTATATGGTGAGAAGTGCTTGGCAAGTGATATGTATGAGTTAGTTAATAGTCCTTAGAGGGACTGGTTTGCCTTGTCCCCAAACTTGTATTTTTTTCAACACTTCATGTTAGAAAAAGTTTTATGACTTTAAACAAGCTCTTCAAAGAAGGAATAGTCAGTCTCTTTTTCTTTCTTTTTCATGCCTCAGATCTTCCATAATAAAGTGTATTGGAGAAGAATGTTCTCTTGTTTTACTTGTTATGACAGCTTTAGTATCCTAAAAGGTATGATTTTAAATTCTTCTTGGAAGTTAAGGATTGTTTACAGTGTCCACACATGAACAAAAGAGGTCCCAGCATTGATTCTTGTAATCATTGTTCATTTTTGAAAAGGTTCTCCTTTATTTCATACTTTCCCATTTAATCAACTGTCCTAAGTTTTGAGGTTAGATTTTCTCATCGAAACAAGGGAGCTAAAATGAGTTGCTTACCCATGTAGTTGTTGGATGTGAATATTTTTCATTAACATACTGTGTGAAAATTGCAGAAAGTGTCAGCTAAAATCTTCAGTGAAGTTAAGGACTTTCATCCCTTTGTGATGACTGTATCAAGGTGAGCTTGAGAAAAGTATTTATGACATGCTCTGAAACAGCTAGGGAGGTGGGGTGTTTAGAATTTTCTTCACTTTTGATCTAGGAGGCTCTAACATTGTTTATGCTAATGCCTAGATTAGTCGTCAACTTTCCAGTAAACATCTCCTTTGCTTTTAAGATCAGGGCTCTTCCATGGTGTTTATTTATGAACAAACTAAGAGATTTTCTTAGATAATCCTTAAGAGGGATTTGCAGGACAGCTTTCATAACGTCCCTGGGAATCGAATGCAAAAGGAACTCTCTGAAGGGGAGAATGCATAGTTTTGAAACAGTTTTTTGATACATCAGTTTGGAGCCATTAGTTCTGATGGAGTAACTTTGAAATTGTCCACTGAGAATCAGGAGTTTTTATCATGAATATACTGATGGAGCAACTTCAAGATAATTCTTTGAGAGTCAAGTTACCATCATGAATGCTTAGGTTTTTGGCAGTTCAACAAAGGCTTTTTTTCTCATGTTACTGAACTGATCTGACATGATCTTAAAAAAGGTCTTTCAACCCATATGGAACTTACGAGGCCAAACTGTGCCTCACTTTTTTCTTAAAGAAATTTATATTTCATGTTTTATATCTATCATGTACTGAAGATATTGTGTATGGACCTGGTTTTTTGATGGTCATTCATACACTAAGCAAGGAAAGTGAACTTTTTTGTAGAAGCTCGGGATAGTAGTTTAGCAGGTTGAGAGGTACACATTTTACTTGGATGATCCAGCACTCATCTCCCTCCATGAATTTACTTGTTTGATATGCTTGCACTGGTGTGCTTTTCTGACAGCTTTTGTCAAGATCACTTATGTCTCTGATATCTAAATTAGGTAATCCCTAAATGATTAAAGGTAACTGTAGTAACTTACAAATTACATGTATTACATGTTGCATAATGATTGTCATCTCAGAATGAAGATCTTTTGCAGTAGTCACTGTTGGTTCATAAGCGTATGATAAACTTTCTTTATATTTTTACTTTAATTTCTTTTGTCATTTGTGTAGAGTGGACAGTTTCAGTCTTTATTACTAATCGTAAATATTGTTTTGCGTTTTAAATCATTCCAGATTTGGCCAGCTAAACTTGAAACTTTGGATAAAACATGATGTATTTATTAGGCTGTTGAATTGGGAGTTTGAGAGAATCATCACTTAGGCAGCCATGTGTCCATTTGTCTATGCATTCATGCCTGCACGCATGCATTACACATCCATCCATCTTTCCATTCATTCCATCCATCTCGCCATTTGTTCTTGTCATGCAGTCTTGGTTAAATAGTAATGTTAAAGATTTTGTGATTGAGCTTGACTTGAGTGATAAGCTTGACATGAGTGACAGTCGTACTTTGTTGGTATTTCATAAGTATCATCACTCACTTTTTCTCCGTAGGAATTGTTAACATGAATCCTCCCACTTATCATTTGAAGCATAAAAATTGTAAAAGAAATACCCTATACAAAGGAACTTAGATGGTGTATGGTTTACTAGACAGCAGTAAGACATACCTCATATCTTGAGAAAGGTATGCAAAGCAGTTAGTGTGGTTTCAGGAGTTAATGTTTGGATAAAAGGACAGGACTGTTCTGAAATTTAAAAATCTGATTAATTGAGAAAACAGATATTATGTATTTGAATGCTCTGTTCAAAGTTATGACAATTTTCTTACTTTTTTATAGCTGAAGAGTATGGTGGCAATTTCATCAAAGTTCAAAACATTGAAGGCCAGCCAGGGAAGGTGGGATACTTTTGTGAGGTAAGACAGCTGTAGCATGGAACATTTCGTAATGACAAGTTAATGATTTTGGAGCCAACAGCAGAAGAATCACTAAGTGAAACGTAAGAAATAAGATAGAAGTTGAGGAAGGCTGAAGGTTACCTCAACATTTGAAGAAATATGTACAGATGGGAAAAATAGAAATTAGAAAGCAAAAGAAAATAGAATATAGTTTAGTGTTCACTTCCAGAGCAAAACATCCATGTGAAGAAACCCTGAAAAATGTTTTCTGTCACACAATCATTTCACTTTTCCTGTGATTGTTGCATATATAGTAACGTAATTCAAAAGTGGTCCATCAGTAATTATATTGATATATTTATGGAAACCTATGTTCAGGAGCATATCAATGATAAGTTACATAGATTTGTTTATTAATTGAGGTAGACATTGCTCATATACAATATCTTTAAACATAATTCCTTTTCTTTACAGTCCATCTTTTGAGCATATGTTTCCTGGCAATATATGAGTCAGGATCTCAACTGACCCTCTTAGTATGGCAAGGAATCACCAGCCTTCAATCTTCCTATTTGAAAGATCATTTCGTATCCACAACTGCTTATTTGTGAATTGGGTCTGCTTTCAGTCAATCAGCAACCAACACTAGGCTGATGTTGATCCTCCACTAAAAACTACTCAAAATTTATTTTTCTGAAAGATAGTGCATACATTAGGATGTGTTGCGTGGCTTTCTGCTAATGTTTTTAGCCAAGTTTCATGGATCAGTATCTTTTTCTTTCATCTTATGTGTTACTTTTTAATGTGCTATAAAACCTCTAGTATCCAAAATGCTTGGGAATCAGCAGTTTTGGATGACAAAATTTCTGGGTTTTCGAGGTTTTTAGATATATTAACTAGTTTAGAAATTGTATTGTTTTAAAATATTTTGCCCATTTGTGAATATTTTATATAAAGGAAAAATTTCTATGTGAGAAAAGAAGCACTTGATCTTCTTTTGCTGCTTGGTGATGTCGTAAATAGTTGTCATGCTGATGTGGAAGCTCTTCACATGTGCCACCTTGGACTCACCCTCAGACAGCCTCATGCACAACTCCATCTTCTTTTTGGCATGGACGATTTGAAATATTTCTACATATCTTTTTTAGTTATTCATACTTTTTTCAGGTAATCAAGGGTTGCCAACTGAACCTGTAAAACAAATATTGAATTAAACATAGGGATAACAGAGGTTTTACTGTACTTACATGTATATAATTGAATGTATTAAATGAGATGGTGTGGGGTGTATGGAAAATTGAGGTATACATAGTGAGAGAGTAATAGCAAATGGTTTAGTGAAAAGAGAAGTGGTGAAAGCCTTGCATTATGGGAAGTGTGGTATAATAGCTGGAGTGTTTAGGGTCTACCCTCTTTGGCTCTAGATGATGCAGATGTATAGCTCTGAGGATTTCTCCTTCAGGAAAATTAATCTACAGTGTTCCTTCATTTGACCATTAGAGGTTGTTTTTTCTCTAACCTTTCTTCTTCACGTGGGTATGCTGGTATGGTCACAGGACAGAACTGTAGGTTTTAAAGATTGAGAACATTTTCTCTCTGAGTTAGTATTGTGCAATCAATTTGTCAGTTTTTCACCTTGTTTGGCCTTCCTCTCTTTCTCATAAAAATCTCCTCTCTTTACTTTTTGTGACTTGATTTGGTACCTGTGACCTGTGAAGTGTGAGCTCCAAGTATCTGGTAGGGATGAGGTCGATATTGTTAGCCTAGTGGTAGTTGGTGATTGTCTGATGACGGATCTAATTCATGAGTGAGTAGTTTTAGATACTTGAGAGTCATTTGCAAAGTGTGAACAGAGGCTGGTACATCTTCAACATATGAGGGCAGGCTGGGTCTAGACTATATTCCTTGGGAATATTTCTTGTGCTTGCAAGACACTGCCTAAACGAAAAATGTTTTTGTCTTCAAAACCTAGCTCTCTCTTGCTCTCACCTTTGATGTATCTTTTTAGCAAGCCATTAGGTTACAGTAGGTGGGTAAGGAGAACATATGACTGAATAGCCCACAGTCATGCTTAATACACAAAAAACATAAGCATAATGTGCCCTAAGGATGATGTAAAAGATATGCTTTAAAGCATTGCTGTCATCACCAGATAAATTGTAACCACTTCACACAACTAGCTTTGATGTCATACTGCTGAAGTACCCCACTCATGTTAGTATCAGGACTTGCTGGCAGGTGTAATGGTTAGCTCTGTTTCGTTAACACTAAGCATATTCGTTAATAAACTTGCCAGTTCCATGTGTTGGTTCTCATTTTTTTGCTGTGATATGTTGGATATGTTGATTATTCTATGATAACTTCTGACAAATGCAGCAGTGATATATGGGCAATCATGCACTTTGAATG
>JAUUDZ010458293.1:0-12324 GCA_032361705.1 Panulirus versicolor | reverse complement strand
TCTTTTTTTTTGTGTCTCTCTCTCTCTCTCTCTCTCTCTCTCTCTCTCTCTCTCTCTCTCTCTCTCTCTCTCTCTCTTCCATCCTGTCTGTCTATGTATTTATCCATCTATCTATACATATATCTATATACATGACCCTAGAGAGTAAATGTGAGTGGTTAAGGCCATTTCCTTTGTCTGATCCTGGAGCTACCTTGCTAACGCGGGAAACAGCGAACGAGTCTGAAAGAAATACTACCACCCATGGATGGTACGACCACCCATAGGTGGTACTACAAGCCATGGGTGGTACTGCCAACCATGGGGAGTATGAGCAGCAATGGTTGATGCTCAAGACGAAATCTCCACAGAAAGATAACATCTGCATACGTTATCCCCATTGTTGATGCCTCGTCCACAATCCTTTATGAAATAAAAGACTCATACCCAGCGTTGAAGACTGGGAGCTCAGACGCAGACAAGATACCCAACCCCCGTGATATAACGTAGTGTGGTCGGAGCTGAAATGAAGCCAATAACAATCATCCTTGGCCAGATGAAGAAATGCTAGATTGAAGACAAAGTGAAGAAAGTGGAATGAACTTAAATGTAGCACAACTGATGATAAGATCTGATCAAGCAAAGTTGAGATGGTTGGGACGTTCGGAAAGCTTGGAAGATGAAGAAAGAAAAAATATCTAAAAGGATATCGGCGTTTGCTGATGGGCATGGGCAGAAGACCAGCAGGCAGACTTGGAGAGAGGTGGAAAGATAACCTCCAGGATGTCATGTAAATCCCAAGATATCGAAACCAAATAAAGAAATTAAAAGGTTGAATAGACCACGAGAAGAGGAATTGTTTCATGACAGAGAAAGATGACAAAAAAGAAGATTCAAAACAACAAGCTGAAGGTCTATCTGGGACGGAAGTATGAAGCAAGAGTCCGTCTTTCTGTCCATCTGTCTTCTGTCTATCTCTTTTTCTCTCTATCTCTCCCTGTATATATCTATATACATGTTATACATCCTATGGCGTTGCCGTAATTCGGCTGCTCGAATGAGAATGGTACCTTTGGCGAGGTTGTATCATTGGGAGTACAGTTCCGTTAAAGAACTTCCCAATCTGAAGGAGTTTACATTTCCCTGCTACTGGAAGTAGCACAGCCTTGAGCTGCAAGAGCCTTTGGAAAGGTCCTGGTGAGTAACGCCAGGACACTTTCATAGAAATTGGCCGTGGGATGATTATAAATGAATAATTGCATACTTCATTTCTGTATACAATTAACCCAGAATCATTTTCTAGGAGTCCTGGTGTTATCACCCACCATCTCTTGTTGATCAAGGCTCCTGCAGCCCCAGGGTGGAGAAGCCTTCAACAGCAGGTGAGCCCTGGTCATCGGTGGACTGGCCGTCGGTTGGCTCTGGTTGAAGTAAGCACTATATTGTTGTGAGATGGGTGAGGTAAGTACTATTGTCTTGGTGTCCACTGATTTCTGAGGCTTCACTTGGTATCTCCTGCCAGCAAACTGATCAAACTGAGAAAATCATATAATTTTGTAAGACCGAACAAGAGGAGAGTGTCATACTTATTTGTGATTTAGAAGACGCCTCAAGCAGCAGTAAAGTATCACATGTGAAAATCAATCTTGTAAGGCAGATTTCAGACAGTCGAGTTAGATGCTGAATCTTCCGTGGATCATATATATAATGATTATGTTTCCAGTCATCCTGTGAAAAAAAAAGAATGTCACAGATCATCACACAGGATGCACTACGGAGCGAGATGATTACCTATAGCCGGGTCTCACCTCATCCATTTCTCACAATCATGATGGAGCAATGATTGACGCTCCATTCTCGGAGAAGTGAGACCCACCCTTCCTTTCACAGCCTCCAACCCTGTCCCTAAATGCTGCCATTACTAGCTCCACCCACTGCTTCCCTTAACTCCTAATGCTCACCAGGTGCAAATGAAGCAGTATGAAGCCGTGATGTAAAACAGGGATATTATTGTTGTGGGAAGGCATACCTGTGTGGGTGTAAAGATGTGGTACAGCGGCTGTGTCAAGGTGTAATAATGTTCAGGGAGAGTCATCTGGCGGATGAGGTTGGGACTTGATTACATGATGGTATGAATAACATCAAGGACTTGAGTTGCAGGATCGACCTTTGAGAGTGACGTTAGCGTGTCGTGGACAAAACGGTGCGATACCCGTGAAACCGATGTGGAGGTCCTTGGTTATGGTGGCGTGACATTTGGTATACCAGGAGCCTGGATCACGCCTGGTACACCGGGGGCCTGGATCACACCTGTTACACCGGGAACCTGGATCACACGTGCGACATCAGGGGCTTCGTCCCTATTACCGCCACAATAAATGTAATTAAACCCCTTAAACCAATCAGCCATGGTATCTCTCCAAGTCAGGTCAGGTATTCCATCATCCCCATCAGCTCTGCATCATCTGGCGCTGGATGACTGTCAGGAAATGCCTCCCGTCCCCGTGAAAGTTGTTGATGGCACTATTAAAGATCTGCTGGCAGGTCCATGAGGAACTGAGTTTGAGAACACGTGAGTATCCTTTCGCTTATGATTTCGTGGGAAGGGTAAGTGTAGGAAACGAGTGCATATCGGTGTTCATATCATAAGATCCTTCGATGAGTTTTAACGGCCCAGAACAAATTTATAATAACAACAATTAAAGAACAATGAGGTTGGTACATATAGCAGTAAAACGTCGTTTTCAGAGAAGGTAGATCAGTGATGATGGGAGATTTCAATCCTAGGAACATATGAGTCCTCATGGTAACGGGGAACCACGGAGCCAAAAGTTCTTAGTGTGTATATAAGAGAATGTCCTTTTAGGCAGGTCAGTGAACATACTAGTGTGAGAGGGACTAATACATTAATCAGTACTAGATGTTATCCTCCCTCACACTAGTATGGATAGTGAGAATATCAAATATGGTAAACCAAAGGAGGAAGTGATCATGTAGTTAGATTATGTTGCAAACGAGAAAGTCAAAATATCAGAGGTGAAACAAGACTTAAAGAGAATCTCTAATCTTCAAAACTATACAAAACTTGATCATTTCTAGGGTGACGTAAATATAGAACTAGAGTTAGAAATAGTAGTCAGAAACCTTGGTATTGTGGTGAAAGATTCTGTGAGTTTATTACGGGTGTCACTACCTTCAAATGTATAGGGAACGTTAAGAAAAATGAACAAACGCTTACTACATAAAAGACGTCAAAAACAAAGGAACTTTAACATATTTTGTGACGAAGATATTGTCGACACTCCAGCCAACCAGCCAGCATTTGTAAGGTATAAGAGAACAAGTAACGAGTACAGCAGGAGGAACAAAACAACAATGAAAAGAGTATTGCGGACAAGGCAGGAGGAAATCCAATTTTTTTCTTTACATACGTTTATCGAAGTAAATAGTCAGGTTAAGAGTTGCCAGTCAGGCTAAGGGATTCAGATGGAGGAGCTTTAAAAGAGGATGTACAGATATGCGGAGAGCTTAATGAAGAACTCACATTGGAACACACTGTAGCCCCAACACCAAGAAGGTGGAATAGGGAGAAGGTTTTGATGGTTTTTCATCATTATATTTGAACTGCCAGAAAGCATTTGACACTATTCCTCATGGGAGGATGATAAAGAAGCTGGATCATCAGGCAGGAATAAGGGACAGACTCCTTCGATGGACAGAAGATTATCACAGGGGAAGGGAACAAAGGAGGCATGAAAGAGGAGTCTTCTCAAAATGGGTTGAGCTCAACTGCGGGGTGGCGCAGGGTTCTTTTCTGGGACCATTACTCTTCTTGATTTATGTAAATGACTTGCCAGAGGGTATGCATATGATGCAAAGACTATTAGAGAAGCGAAAAGCGCAGAAGATTGCATTAATTTACGAGGGGAACGAACAGACTCCAAAGCTGGTCTGCATGGATGATGAAGTTCAACCGAAATAGATGTTAAGTAATTAGACTGGAACACAGAGAAAGAAGCCCTCGATATGAATATCATCTAGTAGAAAAATTAACTGCAGGGATATATGTGTGAGAGAGACTAGAAAATTACCATCGTGCCCAACCTTTCGCCACAGTCCCACTCTAGGGAATGCCTATTAGCGAATATCAGAACAGCATTTAAGTTTAAGGATACGGACATAATGTCAAAACTAGAATTTGCTTTTGAAGTCTGGTCACTGTACCTATAGAAGCCCAAGGAGCTAATGGAAAAAGTTCAGTGGAATGTAACAAAGATATTATCAGAACTGAAAGAACGGAGTTACGGTAAAAGGCTATGAAGGCCTTAAAACTGCCCACCTTTCAAGAGAGAAGAATGTGAGTGACCTGATCACGGCCTTAAAGTTTTTTAAGGCAGATTAGTGATAATGTAAACTATGGACACTTCTTCGAAAGATGTCGGAATAGAACACCCAGACGACATGACATGAAATTATGGAAGGATGAATAAAACAAAACGAATGGTTATTGCGCACAACATACAGAACCGTGTAAAGTTGTGTGATGGTAAAGAATGTTCGAGAGATGGGGCCCCACGAGGGTAAAACTCCTTCCCCGTACAGTACAAACAGACGATTACAAATAATAGGTAATTACACACACACACACACACACACACACACACACACACACACACATATCCACAAAGTGTTACGAGAGCTTCTCGCTCACGATGGCTACACATTTACAGTACCAATTACTTTCATACGTCGCCCAATGTGTCCAGAGAGTCTCCCCCCGTCACTGGCTGCCACAGTTTTCAACGCCCCTCATTTAGACCGCTCCGCAGAGAATGGTGTGGTGTTGAGGGATGGGAGGAGTTGGTGGAAAGATGAGGAATGTCAGGTTAGTGAGTGAGTGATGGTGGCTGGGATATAATGAGGTGGAATGATGGTTTTATGAAGAAGGAAATGGATGTGAGGGTTATGATAATGTGAGGGGAGTAATAGAGGATGTAATGTGGTCAGGAAAAACGAATGTGAGGGAGATATGAAGGTGATCTTTTTTATGCGGGGAGCAAGTGGTAATGTAAGGGTGAAGGTTATAGTCCTATGAGAAAGTGAGTGTGTAGGAGACCTGACAGTATGAAGGTGATAGTCCTAGAAGAAAGCGAGTATGGAGATCTGACAGTAAGGTGACAGGTATATATATTAGTGTACATGTGAATGTGCTAATGTAATCGCCTTTTTGTTATTGCGTATTTGCACTGTATGGAAAGGAAGTTTTCCACTCGTGAGGCCCCATCTCATGGGCATTCTGCTGTATCATAAAATATCTTTTTTTTTTAACTTTTGTATGCGCTCCCCACACACTCGCTCCTCATTCATTGTAGTCATCCTATGCATTACTTTCATACCATACAAGCAGTTATCTACATTTTTTATATCGAGTTGGACACTGGCTACTCAATCCCTACATCAAACTGATCTAGAAAACTCAAAAGTTATGAACAGGTCACCCCTCATACTTCTTTCTTCCATTGTGGGTGAAATCAAAGCCTCTAGTTAGCCTATGTGACTCAGTTCTCTTAATTCCGGTACCGTCTTTAATGCCTTCCTTTGGACCTTCTCTATTAATTTTTTGTACTTCTTTAAGTGCGGTGACCAAATTTGAGAAGCACTTTATAGTTTAAGCCTTATGTAGGATGTGAATGGCGTTCTTAACATTTTCTCATCTGAATACTGGAATATTAATCTAATATGTGCGGGCAGAAAGTTTGTCTCCATTACTATTCTCTCAATGTAGGACTCTTGACAATAGCTTAGGATCTCTCAAATTAGTCCTCTAAAATCTCTCTTACAGACAGATTCCTGCAGGTTATTACCTGCTGGAATGTATTCAAATATGGGTTTTCTTTCGCTGTTTCCCATCTTCGTTACTCCACTTTAACTCGGGTTGAATTCCATCACCCGTGTATCAGCTCAATATTGGAATCGGTTTAGGATCCCCTTGTAAGTTCGTGAAGTCCTTCTTGCTTTGTATTTTTCTCATGACCTTTGCGTCATCTGCAAATGTATATAGGTAAGAGTCCCTACCTTCTGGTAAGTCGTTCACATTAAGCCCAGAGCAGAACCCTGCGGTAATCCACCCATGTCCTCAACCCATTCCTAGAGAGCTTTGGCATGCGTCCTTCGGTCCCTTCTCATAGTTTTCTTGCTATCGAGGGCAGTCTTCCGCTTATTTCTATCTGTTGATCCGGCTTCTCAGTCAGCTTCCTATATGGTGCAGTGTCCAATGCTTTCTGGCAGTCCAAGTATAAACAATCGATTTTTTAAAACCGAATTCACTCTCTCATAGAAATCTAATAGGTCTGGTAAATGTACCTTTTCCTTACAATTGTGTTCTGTCTCACTTAGGTAATGTTTCCTCTTCTGATCATCTTTTCCAGTACCTTACAGTCCACTGTCGTCAGACTGACCGGCCTGTAATGCAGTACCTCTTCCCAGTCTCACGTCCAATAGATAGGTATGATAATTACCATTCTCTCTCTCTCTCTCTCTTAGCCTTTTGCCTTTCTCTCCTGCGACATATTGAACAGTATTTCAAGCATAGAGGGTGAGATTTCATTATGACCACGAGCCTTGCATGGGTCAAGACTCTTTCTTATTTTATTTGTGTTTTTTCTGAATATCTCAGTGGTCTTGATGACCTACCTCTTTCTCATTCCATCTCTCTGATGTTATGGTTACAGTGTCCTCCTCCACTGTGAAGACACTTTTGTACTTGTCATTCAGTTCCTCACACATCCGTGCATCATCTTCTTACAAATCTTTCCTCTGAATTCCCTAAGCTGTTGAGTTGTTCTCTACCTAAGACTTTGCTCCTGTTGAGCTTATGGAAAAAGGTTTGGATTTTCTCATGACTCGTCCACAATAGTATTTGGAACATTTCTTTGTACCTTCATATTCTTATTTTACCGAACTCGTTCCGTGCTTTATATCAAACGACAACTTTTGTTTGGCTGGAGTGCCGCTTATATCTTCACCACGATGCATAGGGAAGGTCTTTGGCTCTTTCAGTCTTTCCTCTGTATTTGTGGCTCACTGTACCCATTCTCCTGCTCCCTCACTGTAAATATCACAGAAGCTTCCACCACAATGGCCCGCTTCCTCGTTACTGAACTCCATTTTACAGTTCATGTGACCATAAAGATTTCTTCCTCCAGCCTCCTTCCCGTGCATCTAGTCATGAAAATCTCTTCTTGTCTGAAATAATTTGTTTGATTTAGAAGTCAAATCAAACAGCCTCATCAACGTCATTTGTGCAAAGCCTGGCTGTGTGTGTGTGTGTGTGTGTGTGTGTGTGTGTGTGTGTGTGTGTGTCTACTTCTAAGTAGTTTCATCTAATCATTACATACATTGTCTTGCATCATCTTTGTCCTTCGACATCATCTCCAACAATCCTCAGTGTTACCTCTTTGTCACTATTCAATCATCTGTCCTTACCGTCTATGTCCGACCTCACCATCTTTATCCTCCCTCATTACCTATATCCTCCCTCACCATCTTCATCTTCTCTCACCATTCCTATTCTCCTTCACCGTCTTCATCATCGTCCACCATTTTTCATCTTCCATCTTCACCTTCATCTTTCCTCACCATCTTAATCTAGTCCTCACCATCTTTATTCCATCTCACCATCTTCTCATCCTCTTACTCCTCCCATATGATTTTGAGTTTCCTCCCTATTTTCATTTTCACTCACTATCCTTATCCTCACTCACCGGCCCGATCCTTCCCCTTCATTTTCATTCCCTCTCACCATCTTCGTCTCTCACCGCCTTTGTCATTTCTTCCCATCTATATTCCCTCTCCTCATCTTCTGCATCATCTCTCACCATCCTGATATCCCTCACATCTTTATAACCTCTCACCTATTATCCTCCTCCGCTATCTTCATTTTTCCTTACCATCTTTATCTTCTTCCACTACCTTTACTCTCCCCACCATCATTATTTCTTCACCACTACCATTCCTCTTCACCATCACCATTTCTCCCCATTACTTCCGTCCTTTGCCATCATTATGCATTAGATACTGTATCTAGAGCCTTACCCATCTTCATCAACATGAACATACTCTCGCCTGAGAGTGTTTATTCTTCATTATGTCTCCAGAATCTTGATCATCCCACATATTATTTGATAAAGATTACCAACATTGTCACCCCCAACTTACCTATTATCCACCTTCCTCCTCCACACTATCATTATTCTATTCATTTGTACTTCCTCACCTTTCTCGCATCATCTAATTTTTATCACGATTACCCATCTTTATCATTCTTTCCCAGGTTTATCCACTCACCCCGTCTTTATTTTCTCTTGATATATTTTCTCTCACTTGGTGTACCTATTTTCTTTCTTAATCTGTTTTGTTCTTCTGTTTCTTTATTTGATCTGTTGCTGTTTGCATGCCTTTGCATGCTTCTTGATCTTCTCACCTTCTTTATCAACTATTTCTACCTTTAATCACCTTTTCTTTTTATCATTCTCTTACCACCTCTATCTTCCACACAATATCATTAACTGAAATAGCATTCCCTCCCTCACCACCTGCGTTCTTCTTCATCTCCCTTCTTCTTCTTCTTCTTCTTCTTCTTCTTCTTCTTCTTCTTCTGTAGTCTTTCTCACTTTCTTCATCATCTTCCTTTGCCCTCTTCATCTTCATGCAGTCTTCATTTTCCTGTACGACTCGTCATCATCGCTGGGTGCCAGGATCTAACAAGCCTAGTTAATGATATTCTCGTAAAATTCGACAGTCTGCTATGAAGGAGAGGAAAAAACTTTAATAAGCTCACCCTTAGGGAGAGACGGGTGGGCGGTCACCCTGCAGCTGGGAAGGGAGGGACGGTCACTCTGAGGGAAGGGAGACAGGGAGGTTACTTTAGGGGAGGAAAGGAATGGTGGACAACTTGTGGGAAGGAAGGGTGTTTACCCTTGCAAGGGAAGGGAAGGCAGTTACCATGGGGAGGGAAGGAAAGGGAGTCACCTCAGGGAGGGAAGGAAGGGAGACCACCCTGGTCGGGGCAAGGGAAGAGAGTCACCCTGGGAAGGAAAGGGAAGGTGCTAATGCTGGGAAAGGAAAGGAAAGGTGATCACTCCGGGAAGGGTAGGAAGGATGGTCACCCTTGGGAAGGGAAGGGAAAGGGATGGTTACCCTAAGGGAGGGGGAGCGGTTACCCTCGGGAGTGGGGGATTTGACGGGAGTACGGTAACACGGGGAGGGAAGGGAGGGCGGTCACCCTTGGGTGGAAATGGAGGTTGGTCATCTTGGGGAGGGAAGAGAGAGTGGCCACACTCTGGAAGGGAAAAAGAAGGGAGGGGGGTTGGTCATCCTAAAGATCACTTCAGAGTCTGCACTTTATTAGAAAATATAAACTTTAATCTTTGAGTCTGTTCTCATAAGGCTTATTTCCGAGTGAAGGGTTTAGTCTAGTTGCTCTTCTTTTAATTCGCTCAAGTTTCTCTTCGCTTTTGACCAGGTTTGGTGACCATGTTTTGGGCCACACATCACTGACAAGCCTAGTCAATCAATCAATAACACAGCCATCCTCTTCCTTGGGAAACTAAACTGCAGTCTCATCCACTCCTGACACTTTCCCACATTTCATCTTGCACAAGGCTTTCACTACCTCCCCTACTTTCAATATTACGTTCACAATGACTCTTCTGCCCTCTCACCCTAAACATACCATATCCTTTTCCCTCTCGTATAACACATTTGACAGTTCTACGGATTATTCACTCTATTTGTTATAACTGCTCCATTTGATCTCCTCACCCATCGCCCCTATTTTTTTTCTTATTCTCCTAACGTAGTCTAGTTCTAGTAAAACGTTTTATTCATCTCTCTAAAGGCCATTAATACTCTTTGACCTAACTCTTGTGTGTCCCCTTTTTATCAGTTCTAGAATCTTTATTTCAACTTTCTACAGCTCTCTCTTGTACTCTTCCGAATCACTTGCACTCCTTTCCTGCAAATACAGTCCATACATCTACTTTTTTTCCTTTTACTGTCAGTTCAAAATTCTTATCCACCAATACCTTCATTGTTCTTATGTCCACATCGCACCTCACACATGCCAAACACTTTACCCTCAAACCCAACCTTCCTTCCATAAACAAAGTCCAAATCCCTATCATCATTGACTCTAATCCTATTCCATTCTTCACTTAATCTTCCCTGGTATCTCTGTTCACAGATCACTCTTTCAAGTTCATTCACTTTCACCACCTCTTGCACGTTGTTTGTCATTTGCTAATTTCCTAAACTCACCACCAACTTTCACACTTTCTAACGATCAGATATTCCACCTGTCGCCCGATCTCAACACGTTCACTTTTCCTTTGGATCCCAGACAGTGAGACTATAAGGAATCAGATATCGATGATCTCGTCCCACACCCCCAGCCAATAATAATAATGATCATTATGTTGATGATGATGATGATGATGATGATAATGATATAAACAGTACTCATTCCATGCCTTCTTTAATTTCACACTTCAGCATGGTAGTCTGGGGAACATGATAATAATGATAATAATTGTAATGATGATAATGATATTATTAAGATTAATGATAATAATGATGATGATGCTAATAGTAATAATAACATTAATGATAATAATAATAATGATAACAACAATAATGATAATAATAATAATAATAATAATATTAATAATAATGATAATAATGATGATAATAATAATAATGTTGATAATGATAATGATAACAATAATAATTATCCCTGCGGTAGGGTAGAAAAAAATCTACATTATGTATTCCCCGCGTGTCGTAGAAGGCAACTAAAAGGGGCGGGAGCGGGGTGGCTGGAAGTGCCTGAGGATTGGCGGAATGCATGCATAGTGCCGGTGTATAAAGGCAAAGGGGATAAAGATGAGTGTTCAAACTACAGAGGTATAACCTTCTTTAGTAAATTGTATAGGAGGGTATTGATTGAGAAGACATGTACAGAGCATCTGATTGAGAAGGAGCAGTGTGGTTTCAGAAGTGGTAGAGGATGTGTGGATCAGGTGTTTGCTTTGAAGAATGTGTTTGAGAAATACTTAGAAAAACAAATGAATTCATATATGGCATTTATAGATCTGGAGAAGGCATATGGTAGGGTTGATAGAGATGCTTTGTGGAAGGTATTAAGAATATATGATGTGGGAGGCAAGTTGCTAGAAGCAGCCAGAAGTTTTTATCAATTGTGTATGGCATGTGTACGAGTAGCAAGAGAGGATAGTGAATGGTTTCTCGTGAAGCTCGGTTTGCGGCAGGGGTGCGTGATGTTTATGGATGGGTTGGTGAGGGAGGTAGATGCAAAGTCTTGGAGAGAGGGGCGAGCATGTAGTCTGTTGGGGATGAAAGGGCCTGAGAGATGAGTAAGTTGTTCGCCGATGATACATCTCTGGTGGCTGGCTCCAGTGACAAACTGCAGACGTTGGTGACTGAGTTTGGAAAAGTGTGTGAAAGGAGAAAGTTGAGAGTAAATTCGAATTACAGCAAGGCCCAGCAGGATTGAGGGACAAGTTAGTTGGGAGGTAAGTTTGAAGGGAGAAAAATTGGAAGAAATGAAGTGTTTTAGATATCTGGGAGTGGTAGTGGGAGAAGGTTCTGGGAGTAATGAAGAATGTGTGGAAGGCGAGAACGTTATCCCGGAAAGCAAAAATGGGTATGTTTGAAGGACTAGTGGTTCCAACAATGTCATATGGTTGCGAGGCATGGGCTATAGATAGGGTTCTGCGGAGGAGGGTGAATGTGCTGGAAATAAAATATTTGAGGACAATAAGTGGTGTGAGGTGGTTTGATCGAGTAAGTAATGAAAGGGTAAGAGAGATTTGTGACTATAGAAAGAGTGTGACGGAGATAGCAGAAGAGTGTGTTGAAACAGTTTGGACATATGGAGAGAATGAGTGAGGAAACGTTGACAAATGTGTCAGAAGGAGAGGGAACAAGGAGAACCAGGAGACCAGATTGGAGATGGAAGGATGGAGTGAAAAAAAATTGAACAATCGGGAGCTTAACATACAAGAAGGTGAAAGGCGTGCACAAAACAGGTTGAAATGGAACGACGTGGTATACCAGGGTCAACCTGCCGTTAGGGCATGTGAAACGTCTGGGGTAAAGCATAGAAAGGCCTGTGAGCCTGGATGTGGATAGGGATATCTCGCTGAAGCACGGGGTGGCGGTGCTGTTTCCTGTGCGGCGAGATAGCGCCGGGAATGGATGAAGGCTAAGTGTGAATATGTACATGTGAATATGTATATGCAAGTGCATGTTGGAGGTGGAAGGATG
>JAUUDZ010458282.1:1843-12325 GCA_032361705.1 Panulirus versicolor | reverse complement strand
AAAGAGGGGCAAGTATGCAGTCTGTTGTGGATGAGAGATCTTGGGAAGTGAGTCAGTTGTTGTTCGCTGATGATACAGCGCTGGTGGCTCATTCGGGTGACAAACTGCAGAAGCTGGTGACTGAGTTTGTTAAAGTGTGCTAAAGAAGGAAGCTGAGAGTAAATGTGAATAAGAGCAAGGTTATTAAGTAATGTCGTGTTGAGAGACTAGTCAACTGGGAGATAAGTTTAAATGGAGAAAAACTGGAGGAAGTAAAGTGTTTTAGATATCTGAGAGAGGATTTGGCAGCGGATGGAACCATGGAAGCGAAAGTGAATCTAAGGGTGGAAGAGGGAGATAAAGTTTTGGGAACGTTGAAGAATATGTGGAAGTCGAGAACGTCATCTTGGAAAGCAAGAATGGGTATGTTTGAAGGAATAGTGGTTCGAACAATGTTATATTGTTCGGAGCGTGGGCTATAGAGTTGTGCGGAGGGGGATGGATGTGCTGGAAATGAGATGTTTGAGGACAATACGTTGTGTGAGGTGGTTTGATCGAGTAAGTAATGAAATGGTAAGAGAGATGTGTTGTAATAAAAAGAGTGTGGCTGGAAGAGCAGAAAAGGGTGTTTTAAAGATGTTTGGTCACGTGGAGAGAATGAGTATGGAAATATCGACAAATAGGATATATGTGTCAGAGGTGGAGTGTACGAGGAGAAGTGGGACCAAATTGGAGGTGGAAGGATGGAGTGAAAAAGATTTTGAGTGATCAGGGCCTGAACATACAGAAGGGTGAAAGACGTGCAAGGAATAGAGTGAATTGGAACTATGTGGTATACAGGGGTCGATGTGCTGTCAGTGGTTTGAACCAGGGCATGTGAAGCATCTAGAATAAACCATGGAAAGTTTTGTGGGGCCTGATATTATTATTTAATCAATAATGGCTACACATGGCTATACTCTTTAGAATGCAAGGACCGAGAGAAGACAAAGAAACATGGGCAACACAGCAAGAGATATATGAACATGCGCAAAGATGTGCAGGTACTGGGAGGGCTGTTCCTGTTGATTTAGGAGCAGACAAAAAAGAGTTGAAGTGTTAGTTACATGGTTCTGGTGCATGAGAGAACTGGCGATGCTGGGATCACATGGTTCCACAGCAAAACCAATGGGGTGTTTTCAGGATCCTATGGTGCTGTTGTAGGAGGCATTGCATGGGGCACATGGTGTTGCTATAGGAAGGACGAGGCATTGATAAGGTTCTCTGGTGTTGCCACAGAAGGGGTAAGACATTGCTGGGGTCCCATGGCACTGCAGGAGATAAAAGGTGTTACCAGAGTCCCCTTAGGGAGCAGATGTTGCTGGGTCCCATGTTGTTTTACCAGAGTTCCCTTAGGGAGTTGCTGGGGGCCCCATGGTGTTTTACCAGAGTCCCCTTAGGGAGCAGATGTTCCTAGGTCCTATGTTCTTTTACTAGAATCCCCATAGGGAGCAGATATTGCTGGGTCCCATGTTGTTTTACCCGAGTCCCTTTAGGGAGCAGATGTTGTTAGGTCCCAAGCTGTTTTACCAGAGTCCCCTTAGGGAGCAGATGTTGCTAGGTCCCATGTTGTTTTATCAGAGTCCCCGAAGGGAGCAGATGTTGCTTTATCCAGTGTTGTTCCTTCATTTTACACATGATACCCTAGTAGTGTACCCAGCACCAAGGTTATGCCATACATGCCACCCAGGTATGATTGTAAGAACACATTGGTCACCATACACACTTGATGCAAACACTACACCTAAGTGAACTGTAAATGTGGAGGAGAAGGACTTTAGAGCATTGCATTGTTAAATTAGCAAGTTTATACAGCTGGTCTTCATACAAGGATACCCAAGTGTGGCAAGTGATGTGTTCTCACAAACCGCCTGCACGTCTCCCTGCCTCAAAGGCTTGGACCCAAGGCTGCTGCTTTCAACAGGTTTTTGTATGAACTGGCTACTCAGAGGTTAACTACCATGATACCTTCTTCTTCCCTCAGACAGTTGAACTGTGGAAAAGAGAGGCAGTAACTCCCTTGCATATCTCACTGATGATAATAAGAAATGGCTGTGTGTCCAGAACATGTAATTCCTATCACTACCTTGTGCGGAATACATGGATTCAGTAGCCAACCCTTCTTATGACTCCCACCTTCCTTAACCTTGCAGTTGGAAGTTGTGTCCATTCTCATATCCCTTGATAATATGGTATGATCCTCGCTGGACAGTAGTTGGGCCAAGGCTGACTTTCCTTCCCAGAAACTATTTTGACCCTGATCAGTGATGATTTACATCAGGGTAGTTTGTAAGCTGTTGTCTTGAGACCTATCCTAAAGCTATGGATTAATTGTGAGATAAGGCCTTTGCGACTATAATTGCCAGGTATGTCTCTGGTGCCTTCCTTGTGAATTGGCACCATGCTGTCCTGCCTTAGGGTCTTCGGAATGATAGCTGTGACCCATGAATTTGCCTCAATGATGCACAGGGTGTAACTTAATTTTCCATGACATTCTTTAATGAAGACATCTGGGAATTTACTTGGTCCACTTCCTTACCACTTCCTAAAAGGTGTTTTCTTCCTGGTTATCACACTGGGTAATGAACAGGTCCTCGTAGTCCATCTTTAGGATGAGGCAAATGCTTAGATGAATGTTACCAGACTGTGCCTGCATGGCACTACACCACAAATGAAATGCCACCTTCCATGAAAGGAAGTATGATTTCTTCAGGGAATGTCTCATTTCAAAGAAGTCCATCATTTCCATGTTTATGATTATCATACAACCTCAAAGCTGCAGGAACTCCATAAAAAAGGTCCTGGGGTTATGTATGATATGGTCATAATGACAATTATGATGATAATGATAATAAAAATGATATTGATGATAACAACAATAATACTAATACTATTGAGATATC
The DNA here is from genome assembly GCA_032361705.1 of Panulirus versicolor. NCBI lineage: Eukaryota > Metazoa > Arthropoda > Malacostraca > Decapoda > Palinuridae > Panulirus > Panulirus versicolor. The sequence continues at coordinate 9,404 of JAUUDZ010458282.1, read as the reverse complement.
AACTTGCAATTAATTACTAGGTTGTTCGCCACTCTTCATATGGTCGTTGAATGAGCCCTATGGTGAAGAGAACATTGCTGTATTTTCTGTCATAACTAGAGAAATCATTTGAATTTCTCTTTATTGTCACAAGACCTAAAGCTTCATCCTATACAAAGATGAATTATTTCTGCTTCAGCGGCATGTGTTCTGTGATCCAGAGGTCTCAGACTTTCCAAATAGATTGTACTCACCTGTTGGTGGATGATTTATCTGCTCCACACGAGACAACATCTGTGTCAGGAGAGAATGGATATATTACCCCCATGCATCAAACTGGTGCATGTCTTGTTGATTGGAGAGGTTGTCTGTTAATTCTTCTGTTTTTTGTTATATTCTTCCAGTCAATTCAGTGATTGGCTAAGATTCCATCCCAGTTGGCATGTGAGCTATGCAGGTTGACTGTCCTGTGTGAACCCATCACCACCAATGTTGTATGGAGGCCTCTCGGCTGGTGCAATTCACCTAAATGCATATATTTCATAGAACCTGGAAAGTGATCAGACTAAGGTCAAAGTAGAAGGTTGAACTGAGTATGCTCTCATCTCATGCAAGGTGTCTGGTACGAGTTGTGTGTGCTGCCTTCAAAACTACCTGTTCTGTCATAGTTTCTGGCTAGTTCCAGATGTCCCCTCAACTGGCCCTGGTTGGCAGTTGGAGCTTCATCAAGAATTTCTCGTTGGATGCCACACAAGCCTGGGAGAGTAATAGCCCCCTAATTATGATAATCTCCCTTGCTGCAGAGATCTAGCAAGATGAGGTCAAGGGAAAAAGAGGTGTCTGGAGGTGTCTTCTCTTCAGAAGGTTGGTAGATGGCAACCAACTCTTTCTCAATTCTATTACACATCAAGAAAGATGTACGTGTGTGGTGAGTTCTTTACGCTAGCCCTACCATTTTGGCTAGATCTCATCGTAGGCACTTGTAGGTAGGTATGTACCGCTGGAGGTAGCAGCTTCAGTTTCCCATTGGAGATGCTTGCCAGGGCCCTTGTTGCTGTTGCCATATAATTCTAAAGGTAGATGAACGAGCAATGATACATCTTCCACCTCTGGTCACATTAAGGATTAATGTATCTCAGGGTGTGTCCGTCTGTAGTATCTTTTTGTAGTATCTCACCTCAGGTGAGTCCTTATAAGAGCACAGATAGAATTGATGCTTCCCCAGTAAGGTTTTTCTTGATGCCAGGGCTTGACTTAGGGACTTACAGGGTGCCAGTCCCTACATGCTGGTGAGCATATGTTAACTACACTCAGAAATGACAGAATGTTGTTTCTGCAATATGATTCATACAGTAGTTTATACATTGATATAGCTTAAGATCATAATATGAACACACTGACTGTACCTGCTTTATATAATATGTGTAGCAACATTTTGGCAGTCTTCAGTAAATTATAAAAGACCAACTCATTTTTTTGCTTTACCATTTAAAAGTTTTATCTCAAACCATTGATGTATATATAACATTTGTAGTAAAACTTTATCTATATATGCAACTTTTCCAGATGTGCAGTGCATCCCTCCTTATGCCATAATGATAACACATTTCACTGTGGAATTCTTTTTGTCATTTTCCAGTTTTCAATGACATATATCCCATTATTCATATATTTTGTATACATTTTCTTCTGTTGCTCCAGCAGCATGCTTTTGATGTACTGTCCTTAGCATTTTGATGGGTACTGAGCAGCCCATTGGAAAAACTTTGGGCAAATGCTACGGAAGCATTACCAAAGTTGCCACTATTTGTTTTTGATTCGCTATCCCCTATTTAACACACCTAGGATTTTTGAAAGCTCCAGACCATATACAGAACACTTGCCATTAATTCTCTGAGGCACATTGTACCATATTTGACACGTCAGCACTTAATGGATTTAAGACCGAAAGGAAGTTGGAGGGTATACATCACTTTATGAAATTTAGAACTTGTATCTTTGTAGATTTAAACAAAGCTCACGACACTGGTTCAAATGAAAGGTGACACTATATTAAGAAGAATAAAGCTCATGTACCTTCCTCGTACATTATGACCAATCTTACAAATTTGAATATGCAATTAAACCATACTTTCGTCCATTGCAATATACTTTTGTGTCTGCCTTTCTAGTGCCACAAGTGATACCATCATCTTCATGTTCCTGGGGATGGTGCTAGTGAGTGATGACCACATCTGGCACACTGGCTTCGTACTCTGGAGTATCTTTCTGTGTTTTGTCCTCAGATTCATAGGTAAGTATGTATTATGTACAGTACAAAGATTAAACTCAGAGAAAAATACCTTTTTTGTATGCGATTCATATAAATCTTTCCAAAAATTCTTTATGTATTGCATGCCCTCTTTCTTTCTTTTTTATTTTCCTTACAAGGATCATCCTGTGAGCTTAGTTGAGGTACAACACAAACATTATTAGGAGAGATAATCCCTCTGGCATATTCTAACATCAAAACCTTCATTCTGTACAAGAATAGGCTTTCGACCCTTTCAGTACTCTACTCATCATTTGACATGTTATGATACTTCTGCACCACATTGCATATGACATTTTATTGCCCTGGTTCAGTCCATTGACAACACATTGATCCTAGTATACCACATCATTCCAATTCACTCTATTCCTTGCACACCTCTCGCCTTCTTGTATGTTCAGGCCCCAATCACTCAAGATCTTTTTCACTCCATCCTTCCTTCACTAATTTGGTCTCCCACTTCTTGTTCTTTCCACCTCTGACACATATATCCTCTTTGTCAACCTTTCCTCACTCATTCTTTCATATGTCCAAACCAATTCAACACACCCTCTCTCAACCACACTCTTTTTATTACCACACATGTCTTACCCTTTCATTAACTATTTGATCAAACCACCTCACACCACTTATTGTCCTTAAACACTTCATTTCCAACACATCCACCTTCCTCCATACAACCTGTCTGAGATAATGTTCTTTCTTTCCACACATTCTTCATCACTCCCAGAACCTTCGTCCCCTCCCCCTCCCTGTGACTCACTTCCGCTTCCTTGGTTCCATTCACTGCTAAGTCCACTCCCAGATATCTAAAACACTTCACTTCATCCAATTTTTCTCCATTCAAACTCACATCCCAGTTAACTTGTTCCTCGACCCTACTGAACCCAATAACCTTGCTCTTATTCACATTTACTCTCAACTTTCTTCTTTCACACACTTTTCCAAACTCAGTCACCAACCTTTTCAGTTTCTCACTTCAGTCAGCCTCCAGTGCTGCATCATTGACGAACAACAACCGACTCACTTCCCAAGCCCTCTCATCCCCAGTAGACTGCATACATGCCCCTCTCTCCAAAACTCTTTCATTTACCACCCTAGCACCCCATACATAAACAAATTAAACAACCATGGGGACATCACACACCCCTGCCACAGACTGACCTTCGCTCTCCTCTCTTCCAACTTGTGCACATGCCTTACATCCTTGATAAAACTTTTCACTGCTTCTAGCAGCTTACCTCCCACACCATATACTCTTAAGATCTTCCAAAAAGCATTTCTATCAAACCTATTATATGCCTTTTCCAGATCCATAAGTGCCACGTACAGATCCATCTGTTTTTCTAAATATTTCTTGCTTTCTTCAAAGCAAACACATGATCCCCACGTCCTCTACCACTTTTGAAACCACTCTGTTCCTCCCCAATCTAATGCTCTGTACATGCCTTCACCCTCTAAATCAGTACCCTCCCATACAATTTTCTGGGAATACTCAACAAACTTATGCCTTTGTAGTATGAACACTCACCTTTATCCCCTTTGCTTTTGTACAATGGCACTATACATGCATTCTGCCAATCCTCAGACTCTTCACCATGATCCATGCATACACTGAATATCCTTACCAACCAATCAGTAACACAGTTGCCCGTTTCATAAGAAATTCAACTGCAATACCATCGAAACCTGCTGCCTTCCTACAAGGCTCACCCCTTCTCTCTTAACCAAACCATTCTCCGTGATCCTCTCACTTCTCACATCACTCCGACCAAAACACCTACAAGTGCCACTCTATCATCAAACACATTCAACAGACATACAAAATTCCCACTCCATCTCCATTTCACTTCATCACTTCCCCCCTTGCCCACTTCACCATTGTTCCCATTAGTTCTTTTGTCTTTCACACATTATTTACCTCTTTCCATAACATCTTTTTATTCTCCCTAAAGTTTAATGATACTCTCTCACCCCCTCTCATTTCCCCTCTTTTTCAATCCTTGCACCTTCCTGTTGACCTCCTGCTGCTTTTTTTTTCTATACATGTCCCAGTCATTTGCACTCCTTCTTTGTAAATATCATCCAAATGCCTCTCTTTTCTCTTTCATTAACAGTTTTACTTCATCCCACCACAAGGAGAAATTGCGTGTATGTTGACAGAATGCCAGAAGTCCACATTTGGATAAGACAGAAAAAAAAGACCCTACCTTTTCTAATCTTCCCACCTCCCTCCTTTCTCATGCCACATGCATCTTTTGCGCAAACCATCATAACTTCCCTAAATACATCCCAATCCTCACCCACTGCCCTCATATCATTTGCTCTCCCCTTTTGCCATTGTACACTCAATCTCTCCAGAAACTTCCTTATACAAGTCTCCTTTCCAAGCTCACTTACTCTAAGCACTCTCTTCTCCCCAACATTCTCTCTTCTTTTTTGAAAACCTTTACAAATCTTTACCTTCGCCTCCACAAGATAGTGATCAGACATCCCTCCGTCTCACTCAGCTGGTCCCAAAACAACTTGTCTCTCTTGATCTTTTTTCTCATAACCAGGTGCATAAGCACCAGTAATCACCCATCTCTCTCTCTCTTTCTATTCAGTTTCAGTATTACCCACATCAGTCTAGAATTCACTTGCTTACAATCTATCGTACACTCCCACAACTTCTGTTTCAGGAGCAGTGCTACTCCTTCCTAAGCTCTTGCCCTCTCACCAACCCTTAACTTTACTCCCAGGACTTTTCCAAACCATTCTTCCCCTTTACAAACTAATAACTTTGTAATTCCAATATTCACCTTTATCCCTCTAGCCTTTATACAGCTGCACTATAGGTGCATTCCACCAATCCTCAGGCACTTCTCCGTGATCCATATACACATTGAAAATCCAAACGAACCAGTCAAGAAGACAGTCGCCCCCATTCTTAAGAAATTCGACTGCAACACTATTCACTCCAGCCATATTTTTTTTAAGGCTCCAGGCATGGACAAAAATCCACATCAAGGCTGGGCATTGATAAATGTCTCTCTCACTTTACATAATTCCCCTGGGCATTAGTAAATGACCCTCTCACTTTACAGAACTCCCCAACTCATACATCCTACATCTGCCACCTTATCATTTAGCACATTCAAGAGTCTTTCGGAGTACTCACTCCATCTCCTCGTCACCTCATCATTGCCTGTTACCAATTCCCCATTTCCCCCCCTTCGCTGATGCTCCCATTTGTTCTCTTGTTTTTCTGACACTATTAACCTCCTTCCAAAGCATTTTATTCTTCCTGAAGTTTGCTGATACTCACTCACTCTAGCTTTCATTTACCGCCTTTTTTCAGACCTTGCATCATCCTCCTCTTGACCTCCTGCCACTTTCTCTTGTAGACCTCCCAATCACTTACACTCCCTCCCTGTAAGTACTGCCCATACACCTCATCGTTCTTTGTCAGTAACAACCCACACAGCTGCTCCTAAAACACTCGCTTCTCTTCATCATTATTCTCACCGGCCAGGTGCATACACTCTAATGATCAACCATTTCTCATATTACGCTTTCATTTTTACCACATAAGTGTGGAGCACACTTCTGTATGCTGTTTCACACATTCTCACAACTCCTGCTTGTGCAGCAGTGCTACTGCTTCCTTAACTCTTGCTAGTTACATAAATACATATAGGTGTGGTGGATGAATGGGATACACTGAATTAAGATATGATAAATACAGACAGCATGCAAAAATTTTTAAAATTTGCTTTATAGAAGAGAAAGTTCAAGAGATGGGGCTCTGTTAGTATAGAACTCCCTTCTTATGTAATACAAAATGGTAAATACACACAATACGGCTGTTACATGTTGGAGGCAGTTATGACCTCACCTTGGCTGAAGGTAGAGGTGGCATGTTACACAGCTGGTTTTTTTCTGTGTGCCAAAGCAGACAAACAAACCAGCTTGTCCAGGGACTCAAAGTGGGCTTGGTCACCAATGATATCAAACTTAACAAGAATTCATTTACGATTAAATGATAAACATATCACGGCATTTGGCAGTGCCTAATTAATATAACAATTGCAATTGTATACTTTATAAGTGCCAAATATAAAACTACTGAAGCTGTGCCTTTCATGGATTAGGCAGACATATTAAAGTCATTCTCACATGGAATGCATTAAAAATCCAGACAGAATTGAAAAAAATGTTGAGGCTCAGTAATGCTCATAGTATGTACTAGGAATTGAAAAAAATGTTGTGGCTCACTCATGCTCACTATATGTACTAGGAATACAACAGAAGTGCATTTGCCTTGTTTGAGGGAATAGAAACAAGGAATATGACAGAAGTGCATTGTACTTTGAGTAGGAAAATGAAAACAATGTTAGTGATATGGGTAGAAGATGGAAATTGAAAACACTTGTCTTAACCTGTATGATCTTTGCAAAGACTTCGCATGTAAATTGCATCTACAAAATCAGTGTATACTTTTAAAAGTGTATTTCTCCCATGTGATATTAGGTTTGCTCTGTACAAATTCATTGTGCACACATTTTTCCAGAAAGACATCCAAAAAGAGTTACCAGGGGTAATTGAAAAGTGCTGTTATCTTTTTTCTCATAAGTGTGATGATTACCCATTTCATTTTATCATTTCACATACTGCATCCGAATTCTGTTTCTTCATATACATATGCAGTCCACATTTTAAGCCTTATGCTGAGAACAGCAACTGTTCAATTTGGAAAGACATACCGATTATGAACGTTTTGCTCCAAGTGTATGAGACAGAATAATAGGTGGTGAGAGATCTTTATTATCTAGACTGTATTACATAATCATAATAGATTTCATTATTATTTTTGTCCTTTACATATTTTACCCCCACCCACAATATTCCATCAGTTAAAGGCAAAATCAATATCAACTTTCTTTGTATGTCTCTTTTACCTCTCTTTGCTTAAGATGATTTGCTTGGCAGGGGTTTTTGTGTTGACGGGAATAATGAACCACTACCGCGTGAAAAAGATTGGACTCGAGGAGCAGTTTATCACAGCCTATGGTGGCCTCCGGGGTGCTGTAGCATTTTCTTTGGTCAACATGCTTGATGAAGCTTTAGAACCACGGAGGATTTTTGTTACTACTACACTCGTCGTTATTCTTTTCACCATCTTTGTTCAGGTGAGGTGAAACTCCTGAACCAGTGATGATGGATTATATGGAGAAGGAGGGGGGGGAGTTAGTAGGTTGCATGACAGGGGGGTAGAGTGGGATAAGTGGA
>JAUUDZ010458271.1:0-12325 GCA_032361705.1 Panulirus versicolor | reverse complement strand
AACATTTCTGGCCCAGTGACCACACAGCAGTCGATGGCCATTCAGTCCACCGTCCCAAGAAAGTTAGGCCGAGAAAAATTACCAATGAAAATAACCCGAATGATTGCAGTCCACTCAGGACGTGATAAGTTAAATCAAAGCATGGATGAAGAGGAGAGAAACACGAGTGACAGATGGAAACCCCCAGTGTTGTCCAGCGGAGTACACTAAAAAAAAAAAAAACTGCAGCCTTTTCTCCTTTCTGTGCTGTTGTTTTGTTGTTATTTTCTATCTTGCTTGTCATTTTTTTTCTTGTTTGTATGGTGGTCAACGAGAGTATTAATGAAATTTTAAGAGAATAACGTGAAGGGAGCAAAAGAACAAATGGGAGTAACAGTGTTGGGAACTAATGGTTGAGACTGGCAAATAAGAGGGGTAAAAAAAGAGACGGAGTGATTATTGTGAAAGACTGTTAGTGTGTAGGATGATAGGGTGGCAGATATGGTGTTTCTGGTATGAGGTGGTACGCAGAGAGAGTCCTGGCAAATTGTGGTGAAAGCCCTGTATAACATGAAGCGTAACAGAGCCTCAAGAGTGGAAGGGATTATAGTTCAGATTCCCAGGCTATCCAACGTGTGCATGGCCCTTAGTGTGGTGCCCACGGACTGAGAGAGGGACAAAAGTAGATGTCAGAATGACGGAGTTATGTCAAATGAGTAGTATGCCTATAAGATGTGTAGGGAAAAGTGGTTATTGAGATGTTGGTGGCAGGCACTGAATATCTGATTGGTGAGTAACGTAACTTCAGAACAGGTAGATGATGAGTGGACCAGGTGTATAGTTGCTTTGAAGAATTTGGTGAAATACTTGAGATGTAGATAATGTAGTGAAGGTGGCATGTATGGATCTGATGAGAGCACATGGTGAGGAGGAGTAGATAGGCAACCACGAACCAGGGAGCTGTATATTACCGATACTAACCGTCTGGGTAGCAGGGGAGTTTGTGACGGCTGCATAAAGAGCCAGCACTTCAGTGGTTGTCAAGCTGCACTCCTCTGATCCAGGTAGCAGTGTTTTCTTTCTGAATCATCCACAAATGGACTGTTGGTATTCTGTCCACAAACATACAATCTCCCCTTCTCACACACAGCACTTGACAACTCAACTCATTGTTCGCAACTCAAGGCTTCCTGCGATGAGCGTCATGCGGTAGCACGGCCTGTAGGCAAAATGGTAAAAGCTGTAGATAGAAGTTGTAGGTAGGAGCATTAGGCGGGAGTGGGTAGAAAAAATAAGCTGAAACTTTAGGCAAGAGTAAGAGACAGATGCATTCGGTAGAAATGCCCAGTAGAAAGTAAGAACATTAGGTAGGAGCCTCTGGAAACACTGCACTAGCGTTGGCCTTTGCCAGCGGCCTGTTGAGGGTGAGGCACTTAAGGCTAATAAGTGGCACTGGAGTTCACTGGTATGGAGACTTTTGCCAGGTCCACCCCCGAGGGAAAACGCATCAGAGATATAGACAAATAAACAGATGACAGAACATGTCAAGGTTGACAGAAAGGCCTTGGGGACGGTCAAAGAATCAATGGTTTACTGAGTGAGGAGTTCTTGTATGGAGAGGAAAGCTAGTACGAAGAGAGGAGGGTACATGACCTTCCGATGATGGTGGGTTAGCGTCAAAGGTTGTGTCCTGTCTCCGTTGATGTGTAGTTTGCTCAGGGTCAGGGTGACGATGGAGGCGAGCCAAAGAATTTGAGGGTGAGGGGCAGGTCTGCGGTGTGGTGTGGGTGGAGGGAGGGAAAAAGTGGGTACTGAGGAGCGCTAGGGGCTTGGATGTAAATCAGCTTCTATTTGCAGACGGTGACAGAGTTTGGGTTGGTGTGTGAGAGGAAAATGTTAATAGTATGTGTGAAGAAAACTGAGGTAATGAGGTGCAGCAGGAGGATGATTAGAGAGCAGCCTGAGTAGGAAGGAAAAGGAGTGTTGTAGGTACTTGAGAGAAGACATTGCACTGAATGAAACTATAGGGGCCAAAATGAGTCATGGAGTGGGAGAGGGGCTATAGTTCTGGATACAGTAAGGCATATGTGGAAGGAAACTTCACTGTCTACCTGGGCAAAGACAGGTGTTGCTTGGATATGAATCTTAGGCGTTGAATGCATAAGAAAGGAAGACGGAGGATGTATTGGAAATTAAATGTCTGAGGACGTTATGTGGTGCGAGGTGGGTTGATTATGCACTGTGTAACACAGTTTGTTCTTGGGTAGTAAGTGTTATTTCCTAATTCCCTATGGGTAAAAAAAAAAAGAGAAAAAGGCCACTATTCCCTTCAAACTTTGATTTTGTCACCCTGACAGAGATATTCAGAAATTTACCTATTTCCAACTGGACAATGGGCGAATTTGCACATTTTCATTCATAAAAAATCAGTGAATAAAAATCAACATGTATTTACAATAATGTTAAACAAAAGTGATCACAAAACATTTAGAAGCAAGTAGTTTTTCACGTTTTACGATTATACTGTAAATCACTTTCCTGAATCAGACCTCAAATATAATCTGCCATCATGTTCTTGTTATATGTTTCTTGGTAACAGTGTTCAAAGTCCAGTATATCCTGGTAGAAGCACTCGCCTTGCTCCTCTGAATGCGCTTCCATGTTCTTGAATTTATCAAGATGATTGTCAAGGATATGGACTTTGATGGACATCCGGCAGCCCATTTTGCTGTTGTTCTTCACGATAGTCTCAACCAGCTCCACATAGCTTTCGGCCTTGTAATTGCCCAGGAAGCCCCGTACCACTGCGACAAAGCTGTACCAAGCTGCTTTCTCCTTCCTAGTGAGCTTCTTAAGGAATTCCTTGGACTCCAGGGTCTTCTTTGTCTGTGGTCCTGCAAAAACACCGGCTTTGACCTTTGCCTCAGACAGCTTAAGGAAGAAGACTTGAAGGCTGCAGACTCATTATCTAGAGCTGTGACAAATTGTTTCATAAGGCCTAATTTTATGTGCAGTGGTGGCATCAACACCTTCTGGGTGTGGTAGTGCGGTGTCCCTACTGTTCTAAAGGCAAAGATAGCAGGGAAACTGAGTAGAACCGCCTTGGAAACCCATCAGAAATGCTACCATCTTGAAGTCTCCGATGACCTCCTAACTGTAGTCATCATACTGCAATGCGTCTAGCAAGGTTTTGACACTTGTATTCTTCTTTGAGGTGCACCGAGTGAGCCAGGGGAAGAGACGGGTACTTGTTCCCATTATGGAGCAGTACGGATATGAGGCTCCTGAATGAGTTGTCAGTAAAGAGGTGCCACTCGTTCGGATTACAGTTGATTCCGATTGCCTCGAACACATTGGTTACAATGTGGCAGAAACAGAGCCCATCTTGACAGGTTAAGGAACTGGAAGAACCTAAGTGACGCTTCCTCTGATCTGCCATTTGCACACTTTCATCCATCAAGTTCCACAGCTTGAGGCTACATGTCAGAAGCTCAGCGTTGGACTTTGTGAGACCAAGATCTCTGATCAAGTCCTTGAAGTATCTTTAATTGTAGTAGTATGGGTTTCTCTCCTCAGCTGCAACTCTGGAATTGTAATCTGGATCTACAACGTCTTCCTCCCCCTCTGACTTGCTGGTCTGTTCTGACAATGGCTGCTCTCTCTCTGGAGGAGTGGGTACGGGGAGCTTAAGGCTGTGTGGCACCGGGGATATGGATGATGGATGGTCCAGATACGTGATAGCAGGTGCAGTCTTGCCAGTCCAACGTTTGGAAGGTCCACCATGCAGAAGTAGCAATTGCTTGAGTGGTCAGTGGGTTCCCGCCAAATTCTTGGGATAGCGAGCTTCATGGCTCCCTTTCCCCTCTGCACCATCCTGCAAAAGAACAATATAAAATTGTGAGCATGAAAAAATCATATATTTGTTTATAAATCTATTTCACCCATGACTAATGTGTAAGAGATTCTCTCAACATATTCCATATATTTTTTTCAATAATATTGAAAATAAAAAAGATTAGAATTTTTCTAAATCTTAAAAATTCTAAATGTTGTAAAATACCGCCATCCAAATGAGCAACAATTGTCTATCTCACCCTCCAGAGTAATTTTTTGCATAGATCGCAGGTGAAAAGAGGAGCCCAGAATTCGTCTTGATCCCCAGGGTACACAGGCATGCCGAACTATGCCTAGTAGGCCTGGCACATCTTAGCTGATGCTGCTTGGGTGTACGGTACTTTTTCACTCGTTTTGATAAATTAGCCGCATATATACCAAAATGCGTCTGCCGGATGCTTGCAGCCTCTAGATGTCATCTCAGAAAAATGTATGTATATGTAACCACTTAGGCAGCTAGATCCAAATTGAACTGGTTGGCTTAAGGCCCTTATATTTCTACTATTATTTATGCTACTGGAAAATTTTAACTACTATTTATGTTACTGGAAACTTTTAACAACTATTTATGTTAGTGGAAACTTTTACATCAGCTACTAGGCAATGAGTCTATCAGGAATGTTCTGAAAAATAGGTTTCAAAATATCAGTCTTGATCACAAAAGCAAAGTTTCAAGGGAATAATTCTATACTTTCTAAACATAATTAATTAGAAAATAAGACTTATTACCCAAAACAAAAAAAAATTTGTTACAGTATTACGTAAGGAATAGCAGAGGAAGAAAGAGGTGCAATCTGATTGAGATAGCCTAGATGTGATCAAGTGAATCGAAAGGATGAGGAAAGGATGATTAAGATGATGTACATGTTAGAGGTGGATGGAAGAGAAGGGAAGAGGGACATCATGAAGATGGAAGGTTGGACTGAAAGAGATTTTAGGATACTGGAGCCTGTACACTGAGGAGTGAGAGACGCATGTGTGGAAAAGAACAAATTGGATTGATGTGGTGTATGGTGGCCAATATGTTGGCAGATGGATGAACCAGGGGATACGAAGCAGTCAAGGTAAACCTTGAACTGATCAGCATGGTTTGGCTATAGATGGCAGGCTCTTGTTTCAGTACATCATACAGCACAGAGGAACAGCTTGTGCAAATGAAGTCTCACTCACCTGCTCCAGACACGATATTGCTATGGAAGGAGAAGCAGGACATCGTAAAGTTCAAGGGTTGGGGCCCTATAAGCACAGAACTATCTCCCATACTGTATAACTAGGTCATTAACCATACCATTTCAGAACCAACTCCCAAGCTGGAATAAAAAAATCTCCCATCTATCTCACAGTGTAGCAACCTATTCTCATATATTCCACTCCTTTAACAAACTAAACATTTGTAAACATATTCGAACTAAAAAGAAACTAATGTATGAAGTTTTGTCTCTAGTTCTTAAATCTCATTAAGGAAGAAATAAATTTGTCTGCTCAATGGATATAGTTTTTTCTAAAAGGTTTATTCATCTAAATATGACAAACAAATATCTTTTATTCATTTTCATTACTTTCACCTGGTGTGATATCAATCCTTTTACTAGCCATCAATGCAGGTTGCACCATGACAAACCTCACACTCCTCCCAAGACCATCTCATGATGATAACCCCCACAGAACCAGAACCCTGTACTTGGTACATGACCAAAAATGTTCACATAACTTGTCATTACCTTCTTCCTGCAACATTTTGAAGATGATCCTCTTTTGAATATTTTGCACACAAGTATAAATACTCTCCAGAATAAATGAACCCATTAAATCATGTTTCTACAAGTACTATATAAACAAAGGAAGGGTTCTGAAAAATTCCTTATGAATATGTGTGTCCGGCAATATTGTAGGATTATGGTGAAATACAGTCAATATCAATTTATGTACAAACTTGAAAAAAAGTAATAGGAAGTATTCTCCAACCTCACACTAAAAGTAAACACTGGAGAAGCCACCAACACCAACACTGAGTGTGGCATGCAGAGCACTGCTTAAGCTCTGCCTACTAGGCTTGCTGATTGGCTTAGGTATTGCTTGCTCCGCTTACTGACTAGCTTAGGCAATGCCTACTTGCCTCACTGATGAGCATTGCACCTGTAGCAACCCTGACAATACAAGAGCCTAGTTAGGCCATACAATACATAATCCAATTCACTAAGAAAAACCTGCATAATCAGCTAGCGAGAAGGTGGAATTTTGTACAAAGCAATCTGCATCATCGGGGTGACATTTGCCCAACAATCCAGAACGTGAAAAATGAACTTGTTCCACGAGTGCATATCACAATCACATTTTGGATACGGTTTCTACATTATCACTGTCTGGAGAACTGGTGCCATTCTCAACTATTCGTTCTGTTATCTCAGAGTTAAATGCTGGATTGTCTTGCCCTGATTGTTTAACCTGACCATCAGGGGCCGCTGGAGGAGGGGCACCTCTACCACTATCTGGGAAGAAGAAAATACCTTTTGAGTTTTGTCAATGAACACAAAAGGAATAGTACTAGAAAAAAATAACAAACAGAAAACTTTAAATTGAAATACAGTAAAACACCTATGAAACCAAAACACAAAACGAGCACCATGTGATAGCACTGCCTTCTGGCAAGATGGAAGGAGCAGTAGATGAAAGTGGTTAGTAGGGACATTAAGGCAGGGACATTGGATAGAAGTAGGTAGGATCATCTGTCATGAGCATTAGGTAGTAGTCAGTAGGAACATAAGGTAGAAGCCTCTGCAAGCACTGTGTTAGACTTGTCCTCTGCCAGAGGCCTGTTGAGGGTGAGGCACTAAAGGTTAAGAAGCGACACTGGAGTTCACTTGTTATGGAGACTCTATTGCCGTCCTCCCCAAGGGAGTTTGAAGGCTAAATCACTAAACATTTCAATACCTAAATGAGGATCACTACCAGCATAAATGATGATAATAATGCAGACAGAAGACTTAACACGATCAACAAGCCACAAAACATCATTTCTAAGACTAGTCATCCAAAACATAGATGCAGTATAACAAATAGAGAACTCATCACAAAGATCAGACAGAAACAACATCTTGATAAGTCTACTAATGAGCAACATCACGAAAATATTACACAAGCACGAAGATTCGTCACCATAATCACCAGAACTTGGCATAAATGTAAGTGGACTTGCCTCTCATACCATCATCTGCATGTTTAACTATCCTTATCAACAACAAAATGGTTTGGTTAAATAATTTACCATTACTATCATCAAGATATGACAACAGCAAACAAAAACTCACCACCAGGATTGCTGAGGCAACTTATATCAGCAGGATCAGCAAAACACAACACTACCCATACTTCTTACCAGGACGTCCAAGAAGTATCTTCTCGAGGCCTATGATGGGCGCCTCCACAGTGAGTGAGACCAGTACCGCGATGCCAAAAGATATGATCAGTCCAGCCACAGTCTCTATTATCTGATAATGGATAATTTCATTTGTCTATAATTTCCTGTAAACTAATCAAAATATCATACGCTTATATATAAGTACGTATCTGTAATTTCCAAGCATGAAAGGCAAGCAAGTACAAAACATTCACAGTCTGTCACTTCGTTACTTTGGTAACCCCATAACTCCTTTTAATGACCCTCCCCACTGCACTAAGGAATGGAAGCTGGTGGACATATTGCACATTAAATGCCTGAGGACAATACCTGATGTGGTGTTATGAATGACAGAGAAAGTAACATGCGCAATATGACAGAGAGAATATAGCCCAGGGAATGCAGAAACAGTCTCATCAAGTGGAGAAAATAAGCAAAAGTCTGACTGACTCACGGGATCTACGTATGAAAAGTGGAGGGAGAAGGGTGGAATACCTACACAAATGATCACTTACAAGACTGTGCTAAAACAGCAAGGCTAGTGCATTGTGCTCACTGCACATCTAACATGATAAATAATTTAGCATTCCTCATTACTGCCACCTGCATGACATAGTTATTCATTCTGCTGGATTCATGGACTGATGTCAACCACCTGCCATGTCTCTTACAAAATTTCTGTACATGTTCTAGGCATGTTTCTTGTTCCTCCTTGGAATACATCTAATATTTGCTCCAGCTTTCTAGCTAGGCTTTCAATTTGTGTCATATATTTTTGGTATGCTTTCAGGTTGAATATGTCTTGCTTCATACCTTCAATTTGTCGTCATTCATGGATTATTGTACATCTTTCTCCTCTCTTTAGATTATATACTTTCATTTTTTCAGCTTTTTATATGGTAGTTCATCTGTCCTGTTCCTCGATTTTGCTTGTGATCTGCTTCAGCATTCTCTCCAATGTGTTTCTTTCTGTTTGTCCAAGTGGTTACCATATGGCACAGCAGTATCCAATTTTGCTTATGTATACATCAAACATTTTCATGAGTAATTTTCTATCTTGTGTACTTAAACTTCTCTAAGCTATACCTCTAATTAAATGGCATAATAGTGCTATCTTAACGTATCATCTGAATTCTACTTTCTCATATATGATGACACCCAAATCTTTTTCTGTTGTCTAACTTCCTATTGCTTTCTGCTGAGTTTTTCTAGTGTCAATGAAGTAATCTTACGAGTTTCATATCTAATTTGCTAAAAATAAAAAATAATCAGAATGTATGATTAGTTTGCATAATGAAGAACAGTTAGTTGTGTATTAATATAAATACTTAAATACTTGGGAAAGCTTAAGATGAAAGGAAAGTCATGCAAGGGTGCACAAAATCCCTTGTAAAAAAATGAAGTAGAGTTAGAATCATGCAAGTAGCAGTACATGTCCAAATACTTATGTACCGATAGGAATGAAGCCAAAATTAAGAATAGTAGATATGGATAACTCGTTTAATATGGATGCAATTAAAATGAATGATATAATGAGGAATGAAGATATGAGCTTTAATCAGTTGTCTTACTACACTTATCCATCTTTGTTATAGTTATCTCTTCTCCTCATACCTTCTGCTGTACTGCTAAACATCTTGATATTTAGAAATACAGTCCATATGGCCATATCCTAAAAAACTTTCATCCATGCATTTTTCTAACGACTTCCTCACACCACATAACCAAGGGTGATGCTGCTTCATCTCATTAAACAGGGAGTGGAGTAATGACAACAAACAGAATATGAAACAAATTCAATTTCCATTTACTTTTTATCTAGGGATAATTATCAACTTCAGCGCACCTCTCCCCTCTGATTCAAAACCTAAAGGCTCTTAACAGTTGTGTCTACAATAATTGTATCAGTTTATCAAATGATTGTTAGGAAATGAATGTCTTAAAAGTGATGTGAACACCCTCTAATTCCTTTTTTTTTTCTTTACTAAATCTGATTTCATTTACAATCCTCAGATTTTATGGTCTTGAGCATTCTACATTAATGACATACTAAACCTGGATGGAATAACGTTATACTTTACCTTGTTAAGATGTGTGTAGTAAAAAGGGCTCCTGGCACAGTAAGCCAGAGCAAATTGCAATGGGAAGGCCACCAGGTATATGTCATACGTCAAACGACTGATAGGCTGCCACACAGGGTGGGAGAGGAACTCGTCCACCAGACCTGGCGTAAAGACCCAAGGACGACTTTATATAATGATATGGCAAGATAAAAATGTTCCTCAAGCATAATATACGCAATATGAGATGATCAATATTCTTCCATTATGAATGATTTACGCAATATGAGATGATGAATATTCTTCCACACTGTATACTGGGATGGTAAACCTTCTTCCATAATGCTCATTGGGATGATAAATATTCTTCCGACCTGTACACTGGGATGGTAAAAATTATTCCACGCTGTACATTGGGATGATATTACTCCATAATAGACGCAATTTAAGATGATAAATACTCTTCCATAATATACGTAATATGAAATGATAAATATTCTTCCACACTGTATAGTGGGCTGATAAATATTCTTCTATACTGTACATTGGGATGATAAGTATTCTTCCACACTGTACACTGGGATGATAAATATTCTTCCATACTGTACACTGGGATGATAAATATTCTTCCATACTGTACACTGGGATGATAAATATTCTTCCATACTGTACATTGGGAAGATAAATATTCTTCCACACTGTACACTTGGATGATAAATATTCTTTCATACTGTACAGCGAGATGGTAAATATTCTTCCATACTGTACACTGGGATGGTAAATATTCTTTCATACTGTACAGTGGGATGGTAAATATTCTTCCATATTATACACAATATGAGATGATAGATATTCTTCCATAATATACACAATATGAGATGATAAATATCCTTCCATACTGTACATTGGAAGGATAAATATTCTTCCATAATATACGCAATATGAGATGATAAATATTCTTCTATACTGTACACTGGGATGATAAATATTCTTCCATAATATACACAATATGAAATGGTAAATAGTCTTCCATAATATCCACAATATAAGATGATAAATATTCTTCCATACTATACACTGGAATGATAAATATTCTTCTAAAATATATGCAATATGAGATGATAAATATTCTTCCATAACATATGCAATGAGATGATAAATATTCTTCCACACTGTACATTGGGATGATTAACATTCGTCCATACTGTACATTGGGATGATAAACGTTCTTCCACAATGTACACTGGGACGATAATATTCTTCCATACTGTACAATGTGATGGTAAATATTCTTCCACACTGTACATTTTCTTCATGACAATAAACCTCGAACTGACTGAGCTGGGCCTCACCTCCATAGCCATTATGACAGGCGTAAACAACCCAAGCTACGGCAGCACCCCAAGCAGTCCGCTGCAGCCCTCCATACACCACTTGGGTAACCACGTCGTACTGGGCTTTTGGAGGCACGGTATTGTAACTCCAAATGCCATACACAACCAGGAACCCCGTAATTACAGCCACAGTCCAGCCTGCCACCACTTGCCACTAAACAGAGCAGCAAACAAAGCCTGGTTGTATTAAGCTGATACATACATAAAATGTAAAATACAACAGCATTACATTGTGAGGTTGAAACCCAGGGACTAAGAAGTACATATTTTTTCCTTTGCTTTCAAACTAGTTCACCATTTCCAGAGTTAGCAAAGTAGCGACAGTATCAAAGAAAGGCCTCATTGTTCACACCCACTCTCAAGCTGTCACATACAATGCAATGAAACCAAAGTCCCATATCCACAACCGGGCCCCACAGACCTTTCCTCCCAGCGGCTTCACATGCCCTGGTTCAGCCAATTGATAGCAAATCAACCCCTGTATACCACTTTATTCCATTTCACTCTATCCTCTGCATGCCTTTCACTTGCCTGTATTTTCAAGTTCTATCCACTCAAAATATTCTTCACTCCATCCTTCTATTTCCAGTTTGGTTTTTTCCTTATCCCTTTCACCTCTACTGCTGAGACACATCCTCTAACCTCTCCTCACTTTTTTCTCCATACGCTCAAACATTTCAGCACATCCTCCTCAGCTCTCTCAACCACACTCTTCTTTACCATGCCTCTCTCTTACCCTTTTGTTACTTACTTCATTAAACCACTTCATACCACATATTGTCCTCAATCATTTCATTTATAACATACCCACCCTCCTCCACAGATCCTCATTTCTGGCTCATGCCTCACATCCATACAACGTTGTTGGGAGTATAATCCCATCAAACACACCCATTTCTGTCCTCCCAGATAATGGCCTCTCTTTGAACACATTCCTCAGTGCCTCCAGAACCTTTGCCCCCTCACCTAACCTATGACTCTCTTCCAATTCCATGGTTCTGTTTGGTGCCATATCCATTCCCAGGTATGTGGCATGCTTCACTTCCAAATTTTCCCCATTTCCAAACTAACCTATCCCTCTGTCTTGTTGAACCTAATAACCTTGCTTTTATTCTCATTTACTCTCAGCTTCCTCCTTTCACACACTCTCCAAGCTCTTACCATACATAGCATAGGATACTATGTTTGTGTGTGTGTGTGTACATATGAGCAAAGGACTTGGTACATATATAGAAGGTTAAGAGACAGGACAATGCAAGTGTAAGACTCTCTCGCTGCAACACATAAATAGTAATCACCAACTTCTACAGTTTCTCATTCAAATCTGCCACCAGCACTGTGTCATCAGCAAAATAGTGACTCACTTTCCAGGCCCTCTCACCTCCTACAGACTGCATACTCACCCCTCTGTCTAAGACCCTTGCATTTACCTCCCTCACCACCTCATCCATAAACTTATCAAACAGCTATGGTGACATCAAGCAATAGGCCAACCTGTACCCGGAACCACTCACTCTCCTCTCCTCCTACTTGCTTAATCTTGTTAAAAACTTCTCACTGCTTCTAGTATCTTCCCTCTCACACCATATATCGTAAGGCCT
>JAUUDZ010458270.1:9321-23566 GCA_032361705.1 Panulirus versicolor | reverse complement strand
TATATATATACCTTTCACCGATTTTTGTGTTGTCTACACTGACATTCACATTGGTTCCAATGTCACGTCATGTTTTGTGTACTGGAAATGTCTGCATGCGTGTCTTTTGTTGGACTGGCGAGATTCTTCACGGAATTACAAATACCATAAACATGGCCATCTTTCTGTCATTACCTTCGGCCATGCTGGAAGCGTTCGCCTGTGGTTAGGCATTTCCATGACGCTCCCAATTTCGGGATCCTAGACATGCATATTGCACCGTATGTTGGCTATTTGGACATGACTCAACTTTTAATCTTTCTCCTCCGTCGTTTCCTTCATGAACATTAAACACACGACACTGAAAGGGAAAATATATCTCTATAATAGATGCTGTGCTCGCAAACTGCATCTCTAAAGCCTAACACTACCGTACTGCCTTTCTGAAACCTAACTTTTTCTAAAGCCTAATAGTTGTATCAAGTTTCTGAAGCCTAGCTCTAACGTACTGCCTCTATGAACTCTAGGTCAAACTCAAGCCTAAACACAACTGTATTACTTTTCTGAAGGTAAATGGGATTTAAAATATTACTGTCTATCTCAAGCCTAGTTTTAAAAATAAAGCTTACCAATACTGTACTAAGGTTGACGTGCTGCCTCTTTGAAGCCCACTTTTATCGTGCTAGTACGCTTCTCTTGAAGCTTAACCTAAACACCAAAGCTTAACACTACTGTACAACCTTTTGAAACAAGCTTTTAAAATGTTACTGTCTTTCTCATGCCTAGTTAATCACAGCCTATCACTACTGTACTACCTCATCGAAACACTTTCCATAGCTCATGCCTTGTTCTACAGTACTGCTTCTCTGAAAATTACCATTTTCTAAAGCTGAGAACTACCGTAGTGGCTGACTGGAACATCTTCTAAAGGTAAGAACAACCCTACTACCTTTTGAAGACGGGGAACTACCGTCCTGCGTTTCAGAAGCCTAGTCGTACGTTGTGTGTTTCTGACCACTTAACTTTCCCAAGCCTAGCTTGGCTCTCCGTGTTTCCATAGCTGTAGAACTTTGTTCACTGTCTGTATTTTACAATCACACACAGAGTTTCTAATTATCTTCAAGCTTTCTTGTCCCCCCCCCTAGCTAGCTAAACACTCGTTCCCAACCAACCAGGTTGCCTCCACCATAACGTGCTTCACACCACGGACATAATTTCCCATCAATTATGGTGGAAATGCTCAACATACGGCCCAGGAACGAGCATCATCCGGACCATCGCAGTTCTCCAACTTTTTTCCTTGCTTATGAACCAATAACCGACAACAAAACGTTATATTAAGTACGAAAACTTTACATTTTCATGGTCGAAGGTTGCTGGCTCTAAACTTAATTCGTTGCTGTGTGACCCGTTTAGGTCAACCAAGCCGTGGAAAGCCCGAGGCTCTCCAGGAAGAGGTCAGGTCACGACGTAGGTCGCTAGATTCATTACCGTTGTTCCCCAACGGAAATTTTTGGTCATCCATTAATACGATAATTAAGTACCCAAGGCGCGGTGCCCTTTAACTGAATTTCACCACCCATCTCAAGAATGAGTGTCATGGGTGAACGACACTACTATATTTGAGCCCCAAACGCTTTAAGTAGTTTTATACGCGCTCATGAAATAACAAAAATAATATCTACTGAAAACTGTTAATGTGGACGAAAAGCTGTATCCCAAAGTGTCATTAAAAAATGAATGAAAAACCATCGAAGTCACCTGCAAAGTAGACAATGGCCATTGACGTATTTGAGCACGACCCTTGAGTACGACATTTAAGAACCTGGTCCTCGTTACCATGACAGTCTGAATGATAGATGAAGATATCAAATTAGTCAGTCTAACGGGGATGTGGATATATATATAAATGTTTCTCCGACGTGCTATGAAAATGATGGTCACGTGACTCGGGGAAGAGAACACCCTTTCATTTTCTACTTGAACAAGACGGTAGGGCCTACGGACACGAAGGTATGGCCCTTGAACACGACAGTACCACCCTTGAGCATGATTTCCTCAACCCTTAGGTATGATTGCGTGGATTTTGAGCTGATTAATAAAGGTCTGGCCGATCAATGATGGCTACGCTATTACAGCCAAGAATTGTACCGTTGTGCTCATGGGTCGTACCGTCATGCTATGGGGGATAAACATACAATATAAAAGTTGATAATAAAGGGATAACATAACACTGATACCATTACACACATCACACCTTTCTTTTTTATGACAATTAAGGTAATTCTCCGCTGGTGTACATATCCGTCCCATTACGCGTGGATTGAATTCATGTAATTATGACGTCACTCCGTAAACTGCTGTGTATCAGCTTCTCTCTTCTCGTAAATAATGTTTAATTACAGTAATCTGGAGGTGACATACTGGCCGCTACGGGCAACCTGATATTACGTTAATTAACTTCCCGCCTCCGTGTGCCCTAAAACTGGGTCTACCTGGCTCCCCTCGCGGCTCTATAGGTATAGTGGTCACCAGCTGTAGCCCCTTTTAGCGGGTCTTTTTCGCTAGCACAGCTGTATGTGAGGATTATAGAGAAGTCACCAACTATGGCCTTAGTCTGGCTGGCCCCTATCACCAACACAGCTGCATGTGGGAGGGCGTCACCAGCTGTGGGCTTGGTCAGGCTGGCCTCCTCACTAGCACAGCTGTATGTGGGAGGGTATAGTCACCAGCTGTGGGCTTGGTCTGGCTGACCCTCTTAACAAACACAGTCGTATGTGGGATGGTACAGAGCAGTAACCAGCAGTGGCCTCAGTCTGGATAGCCCTCTTCACCAGCACAGCTGTATGTGGGAGCCTGCAGAGCAGTTAGCAGCTGTGGCCTTAGTCTGGCTGGCCCTCATCACCAACACAGCTGTATGTGGCAGGGTATAAAGCAATCAGCAGCTGTGGCCTTGGTCTGGTTGGCCCTCTTCACCAACACAGCTGTGTGCGAGAGGGTACAGAGCAGTCACCAGCTGTGGTCTAGGTCTGACTGGCCCCATCAGCACAGCTGTATGTAGGAAGGTATAGAGCAGTCAGTAGCTGTGGCCTTGGTCTGGCTGGCCCTCTTCACCAGCACAGCTGTATGTGGGAGGTACAGGGCAGTCACAAGCTATGGCCTTGGTCTGGCTGGCCCCTAACATTAACACAGGTGTATTTGGAATGGATTATAAAATTTAGGGTTTATAAGCCAAGCACTGGAACTTCTAAGATGTGGGAAAACACAGAGCAAGTCACCAGCTTGTGGACTTGGTCTGGTTGGTCTCTTCATCAGCACGAAAGTATGTGGGGGTACATTGCAATCATTAGCTGTGGTCTTCATCAGTCTGGACCTTTTCACCAGAAGTCATCAAATTTTCTTTTGGTCTTATTTGTTCACCATACTTCTGTGTGTACCTTTAACAGTTCAGTTATATAACACTCTCCTTTTCACTATCAGATGAGGATTCAGATATTCACCTGGAGCAACCTCTTGACTGAACTCTTCTGCCAGATATCCACAGCTCAGGATATGTGCCCAGTGATCCTGTTTCATTGTTTTTTGAGAGATGTGAGTGAATGGAACCAAAGGAAGTGAAAGATACTTAGTTACACTTTCCATGTCTGGATGCTGTTGTCTTAGCCAGAGGAAAAAAATGCTCGTAAGTATACAATTAACTGAGATGCATGACAATTACATGTTACCAGGATATGTTACTATTTTGAAACTGCATCACATATATCTCTGGCATACACATATTATGAAAGGTAATTTTGCTACATTCAATAAGCTAAGCAAAAAAGTATGAAGTTAAAGAGTAAAAAAGAGCAATGAAGTAACAAGGGTAATATCATCAATCAATGTAGCAAACAAAATTCATTTAAATAACAGTATAAATCTAGGTCATACAAGGTACATAAAAAGAATTTTATGAAGGCTTAGAGCATACACATAAAGATAAAACAGCAATGGAAAGTCATATGTCTATCTAAATAACAAAGGAAAAAAATCAGCAGTATGCACCATAATGCAGAGAAAATGAAGTCAAAGCAGTACATCTGAAATATCTAAATCCAAGTCTCTAAAATCTCAAGCTCCTAGATTACATGATCCATCATATTCAACATTACCAGAAACTTGAAGCATGAGTTTCTAGAGTTGGCAACTCTGTCACCGAGTGCCAAAAGCAGGCACATAAATTTCCTGTTTTTGAAAAAGTTGTGTTCTCAAGGGAAAAACAATTTCTCTTTTGAAATGAAAGAGCATCATAGAAGAATATGAAAAAGAACTGAAAAATTAGTGAAAGAAGCCTTAACTTTCTCCATTAGAAATTAAAATTTCTACCAGGAATGTATTGATAAGACAGCTTCAAATGCTACATGACACATGCCACTCTTTCTTGACTGTCACCACTTCATTTATCTGGTGTTTTGTGGAACTTAGTTCTTTATCATCAAAAAGATTCTTATCATCAAACATTACTGCCTGAATTAGTAAATACCACTCGATGTCATCTGCACCTAGCATTCTACTGTAATGTCCATCCTTCCCATGGCTGAAGGGTTCCTGAAGAACTCACGTGATTGCTGTATAAAAAAGCCTCGAGCGTCTTGTGCCATGACCATAGATTAGTTTCAATTCAAGTACTGGGGTAAAATTCCTTTACCAGTCAACATAGATCTACATGAGGTCTGGTTAAACGATTATTTGTTGTTTTTGCTTCCTGAACACATCCTATTCTCAGTTATTTGTTAAACATTTTCATAAATTCTGGCCTGAGAATATTTTTCAAAAAGCAAACTAGCGATAATGCTGGGTGTAGTGTTGCAGAGGTAGTACATTCCACTTAACATTTGCAATGTAGACAAGGGTGTGCTGGTGCATCACTTGTATGAGTCTAATGGTGTTGGTAATATCATCATTTATAATATTTATGTCTTTCATATGTTTTATCATATTTACATTATCTAAAAACAAACAAAATTTAGAACCATCAATGAATATACAAAAACATTCAAATCTGAAATGTGTTCAGACATATTTCTAAAATCCATAACGCACATGTTCCTTGGTTTCATGGATAACGGATTCTTTACATTCTGCCTGTACCTGCAAACTTTAAAATTGACATCCTGTTACACAGCCTCCTGCATTACATTGTATTGCAGCATATCTTTATCACAATCATCGAGCATTTTTAGATTCATGATACAGCTCTCTGTATAATAATGTACTGCAGCATATTTCTATTACAATTAAAGAGCATTTCTAGATGACATCATAAGGTGCTATTCAATGAATATGCTTCAAGACTCAGTGATGAGAAAAATTCTTTCTCCAAAAAGCACTTTCATATGTAGCTACAATTTAACTAAATGGTTTGAATGTAAACTTCTTACTTATTTCAGCATCCTTATTCAGCTACAGATGTGGCTGACCACATGAGACAAGTAGCAAAAAGTGGTAAAATTTTCTTTAACTACATTTGGTACAACTGGTTCATGACCAACTTCTTGAAAGTTCAGTGATGGCGGTATCTATCAAAATACTTATTAATCAATTTTCTACAAATGAACGAGCAAAATCTAACCACCATACTATAATCTGGTGGAAGACAGGTGAAAGAAAACTGATAAAGCATTTTTACGTCTATATTTGACCAGAATATTAACAGGCCCCCAACACTGATAGTTTCTGTGCTTTCTTAAATGTTACTAATCACAGGAAAGTAATAATAATGTTACAATAGCAAGTACCATTTACTCATCCATAAATAAAAATCCTTAACTCTATATCTATATTTATGTATACAATGTCTAGACAAAGAATATATGCTTATAAAAATATATCAAATTTTGGTCACTATAGGAAGTGCCCATGATAGGCTTAAATCTTGAATACAAGAAAAGGTTAATCAATATGTGTAATCAATCTGTATCAGTATTACATCCCAAGGGATACAGTAGAAAGAACACTACCCAAGTCATTAACTCAATATGTTTGGATAAGGCAAGCAGTTATGAAAAACACTATAACAATGCCAATTCACCTTTACTCGAAGGGGCAAAAGAGAACACCCTGACTAAAGAAGCTTTGAAAACCTAAATTTATCGTCACAACCCAGAGATAATCATCAGCTCTAATGAAAGCCCTCTGATTATCATATCCTTTATCTTGTATCTAAGGTAGCCTACTTAACAACCTGTTTTTGCAAATCAGTCACTAATGACATATTGAAATAAATTTTCACTAATGTCAGATGATCATGTGAACAGTACCATATTCACATTAATCTTATTTCACATACTTCACCAGCTGCAATACCCAAAGTTTTCCCTTATTTCATTAACTCTTTATTCTTCGCCTAATGCTACTCAACCGTGAACTTATAATTTCTATATCTCTTTAACATGACACATTTCTCTTCCTTTCCACTTACCGGTACAGTACTATTGTTACTTTTGCAATAATGTCTTCCATTTTGCTCTTATACCAGGTCTTGTGCTCTGCATGATCAGACATTCCCACTTTTCAATTCATAGCCAGCATAAATTCCTAATCCATAACTGATATCTATATAATCTGAAAGACAAAAAATGTAATATTTTCTCAATTAAGTAAGGGCTAAAGCAAGCCATAATTTGGGAGAAGGGGCTACAGTCTTGAGTGCATTCAATGACATGTGGAAGGGTCAAGAGAAGATTAATATGTCTGAAGGTAAAGTAGTTCTGACAACATTGAATGGATGTGAATTTTGGGCTTTGAATACAAAAGAAAAGAGGGTGGATATGATGGAAATGGATTGCCTGAAGACAATATGTGGTGTGAGGCAGATGAGTCAAGTAAAGTATGACTGTGAAAAGAAGTGCAAAAACAAATGCAGCTAGATTATGAGAACTGTCCAAGGTATACTGGAATGCTCTGAACATCTGAAAAGGATGACAACTGTCATTTATTTGAAAAACAAATGCAGCTGAATCCCTTGATACTATATACTCAATGTCAAATAACAAAATTATTCCAAACATTTTACTCTTCATTATGATGACTGTACTGCAAACTTTATCTCTTCTATCAATATTACACATACCTTCTGACAAAACTAAAGAAATATCATTTTCAGCACTTCACTTTATATCCTAATACATAAATATAATTATGTTTTCCTTTCAATAAGCTCCTTCATCAACTAGTTTAAAGTTACAGGGCAAACACATCTCTCATTGAGAATATCAATATTGCAGCTGCAATGTTACATATGATTCTTGAAACTGAAGATAATGACACATACAGTATATGTTTTTAACTTTGATGTATAATGCATACTTTCATATTAAGGAGGCTTTGAAATAATACTTGATCCGTTTCCCGCGTCAGCAAGATAGCACCAGGAAAAGACGAAAAATGGCCCATCCTCCCACATACATGTATATATACATAAATGCTCATACACACACATATACATATCAACGTATACACATAAACATACATATACATACACAGACATAAACATATATACACATGTACATATTCATACTTGCTTGCCTTCATCAATTCCTGGCATTACCCTGTCCCACAGGAAACAGCATCAGGCAAGAAGTAATAGATCATAAGAAGCAAACTATTGACAGTTGCCAATTGTAATAAAAAATCTGAAAAAATCTACTTTACTTAATACTTTTAAACTCATACACAAATATGGAGGTGTTAAAAGTCATCAACAAGAGTAAACAACACAAGATTTACCCATTATATGAAAAATTAATAAAGAGAGATGGCACTAAAGGAAACACAAAAAGAAATTCAAAGGAGTAATAACATGTAAAATATGGATGTCTGAGAAACTAGCAATTACGCGATATACTTAGATGTTTGGTGAAAATACAAGAATGTTTTAATGAAACATTAGTACTAAAACCCAAGTTTCAAATTGGAAACTATGTACAAGAGATATTGTTAAATGTGTCTATACCTTCATCAGACCCATGTTAAATAAGATATGAGCTTTTCAACAACACAATGCTACTTAGAGGGATACCATTTCATATTCACTGGAAATTTTATAATGTTGAAATGAATCTTTCATAAACACATAACACTGCAACCTTTGACATTGTATGTCATATATGTCTTGTAATTCCACTACATACTAAACTGTAATCAACAAACCCACTGATATCAATTAACTAATACCTGTATATTCACATTACATCCTATAGAGTAAAACCATTAAGAACCAAACCGTAAATTTCATACTCATATTACATCCATTTAAAACAACTCTTCATCATATCAGCCTCAATACCATAACACTTAAACAAGTATGATGATTAGAATACTCATATTACAAAACACAAATATCACAACTCTACATAAAATGAACGTAACCTACTTTACCTTGGAGTGCTGCACTGAACTTCTGGAGGAAGAACAGTGGCTAGGGCTCAATGAGCAGAAGAGTAGTAACAATTATTTGTCTTAGTGGGGGTATGTGCTTCTGAACAACAATTGCTTGAATGAGAACTTACACAATTACGTATGTTTGCTGCTTTGTGAAAAAGAACAAAGTAAACAGTAGCATATTCACTGGTCTGTAACAAGCTTTCCCAGATGAAGGAACGAGGAACATTATATATTTCTTACCTAATGACAACAAATTAATTTGAAATAATCCTCATTTCTTCTTGTAAGAGTCATATCACTCTAGATTTTCAAGTTTTGTTTCAGTATTTTATAAAGTCATTTGCAAAAAAGTACTTGCCTATATACTGGTGCAAGACCCTTGATTGCTAAATCTTACCTTGACATTTCTACTTATGGGACCCCTGTTAAATTCAAAGAGCTCTGTATGTCATACAATGTTTTGGATATCCTGAAAATCTTTACAATCTCCAAGGAGCTTCAACCTCTGTGCGGATTGCAGTAAAAATCCCTTTTTACTTCCTTGTGTGTTTTGTTGTTTTTCTTTATCTGACTGCTTCCCCAACCTTAGTGAGGTAGCGACAGGAACAAAAAAATGACTTATTTGTATACATCCACTCTATCATGTATACTGCACTGGCATTATCTTTTTACCCCTTTCTTAAATCTCTCAAGCCTGTCTTTAAGTTTTTTGATTTGATAATGTGGGGGACCAAAAAGGCAATTCATAGCCAACAAGTGAGTCAGAGACAGTCAATTTGATTTGTGATGATCAGCACAGACATTTTGCTCACAAAGAATCCAAACAATGCCTTCTGAGAGTGGCCATATTACATAAATTTCATATCTTTACGGATGAAAACATCAAGAATCCTAACATGGAGCCTTTCAAAAAGGTTTTCCAAACATCCTTCATTCTTAATATTCATTCTTTTCTCCAAAATGCATTTTAGTACTTGATACATACCAGCATTACAATTCGTATGCCATCTTTGAGGCATGGATAACAATATATAAATTCAGGTCATTTTGGGGACTTCTTCACTCATTACTATGTATCATCACAAATTTAAACTAAAAGTTAGGCCCTGTTGTAGATCATTTCCACACAATTTAATATCAAAATCAAGTCAAGAGTTGAGGCTTATCTAATACCACTCCTCCTTTCTTTTAACAAGTCAGTATTCTGTCCAATTTAACTATTTGATGTGAATGACAATCCAAATTAAAGTTTATAAGTTTTGATTAGGTCTGCATACTTCAATAGCTTGAATTACTTACTGAGACTATTTATCATAGCTTGATTATGCCTTTGCCATACCACTTTCTCAGTGGCAACTAAGTTGAGAAAAATATGTCAAGCTAAGCTGTTTTGCTTTGATTGCTATAGACATCTGCAGTATAGCAAAATTCAAACAGCAGTTAAAATGTGAAAACACCCATAACCAAATGAAATATTTTGTCAGGAAGATAATCCGAGGTATTGAAGAGAAGCAGGGATATGGAATAATTAAAGGTCCCAGAATCAAAAGTAATATCAGAGCCTGAGATGTCTCTCTTGCTAAACTAAGGAAGCGTGCTCAAACTGTACTCATATTTACAGTAAATGACAGAAAAGCACCCATGTTTATTGAAACTGTTGTCAAATCCAAACGTTCATGAGTGAAACCACACATACAGTGCTGGAACCTTGCACTGCAGCAAACAGGTGCATCATATACAGCAATGAAGGAAACATCATTTCTTGAGAATGATTTGATAGAACATATTCATCTGACAGCCCTATTTATCACTAATATTGATTTTCACTACAAACTCGTAGATCTCTCCTCCTTGTTTTGCTACTTAACAAATTACAGTAATTCACTCCATCCAGTACCAGGTTAAAGTTAAGGAAAAGTATCTATCCTCATCCCTAGCATGTGTTTACCATTATCTTAAAGCCACAGCTTCATGGCTACACTATGATTAGCAGCATAGAAACAACCTACTCTTTTAAGAATGCATTCCTTTTCATCCACTGACAATGACATCTCAAAGGTAACTTTTCACTTGCAGTGTAACCTCATGCAGACAGTATCCAGCATCATCTTGAAAATATTTCATGGAAGTTATTGCTGTCAGGTAAAAACTATGTTCATGTAATTATGATTGGTACAAATCTGCAAATACCTTTTGTTTAAATAGTTACTGTTAGTCACATTTCAAATGACGATTCCTACCTGCTCTTTCAAAAACTTTCACTGCATGTGACATCAATTCCACTAACCACTCTATAATGTTTAGGTCGAGACTTACATCCTCCTTTTTGTATTACATACACCATTTGAGTAATTCTGCAAATTTGTTCTCATCTAGGCTTTGTCTCAACAGTAACAACATTGGTTTTGCATTTGCCATCATGGTCTTTTTAAGGAAGTACCAAGTATTCCATTTGGCCCCAATACTGAGTTTTCTTAAAGTTGTTCTAATAATGTAATTATAATGTTACGTTAGTTTAAAACCTAAATATGGCACAGTTGTCACACTTCGA
This sequence comes from Panulirus versicolor, assembly GCA_032361705.1. Classification (NCBI taxonomy): domain Eukaryota; kingdom Metazoa; phylum Arthropoda; class Malacostraca; order Decapoda; family Palinuridae; genus Panulirus; species Panulirus versicolor. Next base: position 12,612 of record JAUUDZ010458270.1, on the reverse strand, counting down.
TTATTACCGGGCTCAACCTATGGGTGGTTGCACTATGAGCAAAAAGACTCTTTCAGCAATGCTGTATCATTGTCAATTGACAAAAAGGGGTACAGTCTTGTCAAGAGCATCCTCTGTCCAAAAGTCTATAATATAATATCCCTGTTCCTGCAACCTTGAAGCTCCAGAAGCCCCTTAAGGGAGGTCATGAAGTTTTAAAATTATAAAAATCTTGTCTTCACCAATCTATTCATCGTTCATACTGATTGCATATTTACACTCATAATTTAGCATTGCACATTTTCTCAGCATCATATTTTTTTTACTATTCTCTGACTCTAAAAAAAAAGGGCCCATCTTTGCTGTGTAGTACTCTGATTAGCTTACATATGAGACTACTATTTTGGACTCTATTCCAAGCAATGATTACTTTCTTTTCAGTTATTCTTTGTTCCCTTCATGAGACTCCATCATTTGTTAGTTAGCATTTCCTATTTTTTCTTTAAGCTGTTCTATCCTCTCATAAGATGCTGCCAGTCATCTTTCTTTTTCAATACTCTTCCTCTATTATACTACTCTTCTTTCTATTGATACCTTCCTTTTTTCCAACATACTCTCTTTACTGGCAAAAAAATTTAATCATTTCTTTCAGCTTCTCATAAAGCAGCTTGCTTGCAAGAACCTGAATGTACAGACCACCATCATGGATAGTATGAGATACTGGATAGTATGAATATATATGGGACAGACATTAAGAGAAGTAGTGAAAATAGAAATGGTGGCTAGATATGCAACATAGCAGCTAATATATGCATATGCTTATGGAAAAAAGTGGTCATGTAGAATAACTACACTTCAAGCAGCTCAGATTAATTTTTTGAAAAGTTTACAGTAGAAGCTGGAGTGCTAAGAATATGTCAAAAGGGAAAAATATGAGGAAAGAAAGGCTGAAAAGTGTATCTGAAGGAGACAAAGAGCAAAAGATAAAGAGGATGACCAAAGTAAAGATGAGAGGATTCCATGAATAACTGTTGTGTTACAGTAAAGACATCTTTTAATATGTTCTAGGATCATGGATTCTGGAGAAAATTTTGCATGAACCATCTTCTAATGCAACTGGCAAACATTTAGGAAAAAAGGACAAACAATCTTGAAATCTGCCAAATATTGATCCAAATTTCTTAAAAGAAAATAAATGTAATTTAACATATAGCAATACTTTTGCCTTGTTTTAAATTATGCCTCATGTTTATGACATTCCAGCAGAGAACAGTATATAAACCTCTCGTTTCCAATATAATTTACTCCACAGGGAAGTATTCCAATCACTGTTCCCAGGTATCTTTCAATGTTTAACTCTTCCGGTCACCAAAGATACGAAGAAGTTCAAGGAATAAATTCAGGATATCAAGGTAAAGGTTAATTGTTGCTAGAATGTACTCCTCTGGTGATAGCTTCTGCATCATCATCTGAAAAAATAAATTAATGCATATTGAGAATCATCAAGTCTTTGATGAGATGCATAGAGAAGACTTTGAATGAGCCATCATATTACAAAGTTGAAAATATATTGTACACCTAGCACCCAATCAGCAACAGGGATATATTCCAAAAAAACGCTAAGTGATCCACCTTTACATGAGCAACTGAAACACATTGCATTAAAGCAGTTATAATCCTGGGCAAATAGTTTCCATATTGAAATCTTAAATATGAAAAGTACATAAAACAGCTTATGAACAACATACCACTCTCTCTCATCAGGTGATTTAGATGATATTTAACAGAAAATTAGAGAAAATGTGATATTAAAGGATTAAGGTGGTTGGAAAGTGGGATGAAGTGGAGTAATCAATATTAGAAGGAAGAGAGATCAATACTAGGCTTGTCTACATCACCCCTTAACTCATCTGATTCAGAAACTGATTCAACTGTAGGAGGAGTTTTCTTAAGCCTTTCCAAAAAGCTATCAAGTGTTAGCTGTTGCCTGCCTCTTTCTGTTTCTTAATATCCCTGTTGGCAATGAAACATCTATAACCACTCTTGAGAACACTAGCATGCAATAATGGTTGGGATACATGTCATTAAAGAGGGTTACAATATTGTCTCAGTACTAAAATGCTTGGTTGTACAGGAATTGCTGCAGTTGAGTGAGCATGACCAATGATTTTCTGGCCATTATCATACTTCCTATGCAACTCTAAATTCACATCAAACGTGACAGTCTTATGCTATCACTTTAATGCTCTTTGTGGACATACAGAGATGGCTACACATTGTTTGGAGGTAGGATACACAGTGATAAATCAAAGGAAGGGCAACCACTCCATGCAAAGTGGGGGTATGAATTAGAATGTATTTTGCCAATGGATAAGATATCAATCAAAAGTTACTTTGCTGTCACATCATTATGCAATGCATGATGACTCAAAAAATCTTTAATATTTCTTCAAATATTTCATATTAAAGGAAAAGAATGCATAAAAAATTTGGACTTTGTTTTAAGTCTGTCACAAATGCAAGGCCTTAAGTGTCTTTATCTAATCCTGTACCTTAATTCTTAAAGGCTATAACTCTATAACGTCACTACGCAAGCAGTTGCTATATGAGGGATAGGTGTTTGTAGTTACTACAACAGTTAAATTTGTTGCTACATAGAAAGTATATGAACACTGTCATATCATAATAACACAAAACTGAATGATTAATGGTATACATTACCTGGGTGTCATAAACAATGAAGAGACAAAAGATGAGAGCAGATCCACCAGCTAATGCTAACTCCAGACCACTGCTTCCCAGAAACATGTTCATTAGTCCCAGACCAATCATAACCATCAATGCAATTACCAATCTGTAGGCAAAAAGATTCAGAAAAGAAAAATCACAGTATTCTTAGGATAATAAAAACAAGTTAAGAATAGTAACATTATCAGAAACTCATGATAGTGTTAACAAAGAACCAAAAAAATGAGACATTAGTATTTTGAATGGTATGTAAGAAACAAACTCCTTATCTCAGCTCCTACCTGTCAGAGGGGCCAGCTTCCTCCACTCCAGTCTAAAGGCAAACACACCCTTGTCCCTCACTCCTAATATGCTCGGTGAATTGTTTGCCTAGGGCTTCTTCCACTTCCTCCCTCCATCTCTTCCCTAGTCTACTTGTGGTCTTGCATCATGAAACTGGTATATCCATCTTCTCTAAGCAACCCTTCATTCCTCCATCCTTCCACCTTTCCCTGCACTAAGAGTATACCCATCATTTGCCTTATTCCAACCATCCTCGAGGGAGTTACATACACGTCCTGCAGT